>PVJX010035870.1:0-17932 GCA_004027295.1 Dolichotis patagonum | reverse complement strand
CATAATATGTCCTCTTATTTTTGGGATAGCTGACCATGTCCTCAAGTCTAGCGTAAGTAGACAAACTGGAACAGCAAATAATCCATCCAAGCAGAGTGATGTGAATAATGTAAATTTTAAATCTTGTTACCCAATTAACAATATCCTCTGCCTTCCTTTTTTAGACCATTCCTCCCCTTTCACTCCCCTAGGGTACACTGCTTGTTTTGGGTCCCACTGCCTCCCTATATACAGCAGCTCAATGGACCCTATCTCCTGATCTACTCTGCCTGTGTTTCTCTCTGTTAATATTTCAAGGCCATCTATACTAGAGATTATAGCCAATCTTCTCTGCCTTATTTCTGCTATTCTGTTTTTTTGCCATTGGTTGTCTATTTTTCTGTTCCACTGTACTGTCTGCCCCGTTCACTGAGGCCTCTCTGCCACTGTTCCTAAAATGCTCGTATTCTTGTTCTCTCTCCCTAGAATGTCCTTCAGTAGTTTTTGTAGGGTTGGACTGGTGGTCACAAATTCTCCTAGCTCCTCTTTGTCATGGAAGCATCTTTTTTCTCCATTAATTTCTATAGAGAGTTTTGCAGGATACATCAATCTGGACTGGAGATTGTTCTCCTTCAGCGCTTGAATTACTTCACTCCAAGCTCTTCTTGACCTGATGGTCTGTGTTGAGAAGTCTGCCATGATTTTGATGGGTTTTCCTTTATAGGTGATCTGTTTCTTTTCTCTGATGGCTTTTAATATTCTGTTCTTATACTGAATTTCTGGGATCTTGATTATTATGTGTCTGGGTATAGCTCTGTTTGGGTTGTAGGTGGCTGGAGCTCTGTATGCTTCATACATCTGCATATCATTTTCTTTTTCTATGTTTGGGAAATTTTCCTTAATGATTTCTGTGAATAGTCCTTGCAATTCCTCTGTTTTGACTCCTGCTTCTTCATTCACATGCTTTATTCTTAAGTTATAGATCTTCTTCTCGTCCTCTAGCCTTTGTATGGTTACTGCCTGCTCCCTGGTTATTTTTAAGAGATCTTCCCTTGCATGATCACACATTGCAAGCCTGTGTTCAATTCTTGATAGTCTATCTTTGGTTTCTTTCAAGCAGTTTTGCCATCTTTCTGTGGAGACTTTAGTTTCCTGATAACCTCTTTGAATCTGCTTCATGAATTCTAGGTTTTTTTTGTGTTCTTCATTAAACTTTTCTCTCCTCTTGTCTTCCTCCATTGTTCTGTCTGTGTCTTCTTGAGAGGTGCCCAGCCTTTCTTTTATTAATCTTATCTCTTGTTTAATTTGAATTAATATTTTAGTTTTGATTCCACTTATGAGGTCCTGAAGATATCTCTTTATGTCTGCTAACGCTGTGTTTGATGTTGCATGTTTGCTGCCCTCAGTCTCTTTTGTATTTACCTCTCCTGGATCAATGTTCTCAGGGTTGGAGGCTGGGGATTTTTTCTTATTTCTCCCTCTGGTCATGTTTTTGGTTACTTCCATACAAGTGTACAGTGTAATTCCCAGCCCCTTTTCTTGTTGGTTAAGGCTTCTCTGGAGCACACAGACTAGGGGCTTTTGCCCTCTGGAGTCTGCTGTCAGAGATTGAAGTTCACGTAAGGGCAATGTGCGCTGGCTCCTCTCCTCTGGGCCAGTCAACCTTTGCAGGCCTTCATGTGTCAATGTGTGCCATGCTCAGGGAATTAATTTGTAGCGACCCACTGTGGCCCAGTCCAAGCAGATCCTACCAATCACTCGGCAAGGAGAGCAACCAACTGAAGCCACTTCCTTATGGAGTTAGGGCTGTCCTGCCCAACTCCAACATGTCGTCCAGTCAGCTGCCCCTTTCCCGTGGGAGGGTCTTATTCCCATCACTCACCACGTGTTGATGCCAGTCCCTGAGAACTGCTGGGCTCCCCGACCTCTGACTTCAGTGCGACTGTGGTGCGAATTCATGGTGCCTCTGTGTGGGTTGTGTGCAGGGCCGGGTCTGGGTGAGCCACATGCAGAGCTGTTCAGCTCCACGCTCCGGCCGCTCAAGCCAGTCGCATCGGCGCAGTTCGGTCAGTCAGGTCGGTCTCGGGCAGGAATTCAGGCGACTTGAGGAGGGCACCGTGCTTGTTGATCTTAGCTTCTCTAGTGGTAGCCCCGGGACCTCATATTCAAGCATTTTTTTTTTCACTTTAGTTTCTTCCTGGATTGAGAGACTCCATCTCTCTCTGTTTGGGTCTCTCCAGGGTGTTCTGTTCTGGCATTTAAGCTGTTTCTCTCAGAGAGGATCACTCTCCTGCTACCTACAGCTCCGCCATCTTTGGAAAACCGGGCTCAAGGGATAAATTTTAATTTATTCTTTGGAAACATGACCATAACAATTTGTACCTCAATTTGAATAATATAGCATTTTTAGCATGTAGCTATTGAAATGCAAATAGAAAATAACACTGCCCACCCATGACAAGTTTAGTCTGCATACTATTTCTCTCATTTGTGGTAATGAAATCTCTTGAAATTTTTCCTCCATATCCCTGAATAAACATAAATGTTTTAGTTATCTGAGTAGCAGTGCTCGTTACAGATCTTTTGACTTGGTTTTGGTCAGTTATCTAAAGACTTAAGGCTTTTTTTCTTCTATTGAGAAAGATATGACCTGTTCATATTTGTTGTAGCTAAAAGGAAATTAGTGGTTGCTTGGAAACCAGTTGCCCATCAGCTTCCTGAAGCAGGAGGTATTTCTAGGTAAATCATCTTTTCTTGTTATTTGTTTTCAGAAAAGATTGATCTTATCTAAATACACTGTAGGTTTGAAAAATTCTCTTGAAGCATCAGGAAGACAAGGAAAATAAGGCAATTACCTGATCTTAAATCAGGTCAGTTTACTTTTGCTATTAAAATATGAAAACATTTCTATAGTTCTTAATAAACAGCACTTGATCTTATCCAGAGAGATGTGCTCTATCTCCAGCTACTTCATTTCCTCTCCTGACCTCATCTATGACCTCTACGTCCACAGAGTTAAGATATGGAACAATGGGCTGCCCTTCACGACTCTATTCCAGCAATCTGGTTGTTAACAGTTTTAGCATCACCCATAGAAATGACTGGGTTGTACAGTTCAATTTAGTTTTTATCAGAGCAATTGGTAGAAAAGATAAAAGAACATGAAATAATGAAAAGAACGTGGATCCATGAATACAGGAGCTTCTTGTGTTACAGATTCATGGCTAAATATCTCATTGATGTTGATATGGTTTATCCTGTCCATGTTTGGGCTTCGAAGCATTGAACTGCATGGTCTGGGGAAGCATGGTTAGTAAAAAATTATTTTAGGTAGTGATCTCTATCTTTAGAGTTATATTACATATTAACTTAGAAAATGTTGGCTATTTCAGGAAAATAAGCTCAAATTGTAATGTCAGTGGTGACTAAAATGCAACAAAACAGGCAGAACGATCACAGTAGGGTAGACTAGCTATAAATATCTGAGAGAAAATCAGAAAGCTTATACAAGCAGTAAAGAAAACTAAGTTAAGAAAATTGTGATTGTTTCTATTTGGGGGACATGTCACTCTTAGGTGATATTATAATTGGATTGGCTAAAAACTTATTACAAAATTATAAAATTCATTATTAAGAATTTTAATCTAGTAATATTATAGCAAATGACCTTCTTTCAGAAGAGTAAATGGATATATTTAGTAGTTGTATATTCTGTCATGAAATTTAGAAATAAAACACTGTATCTTATTCACTATAAATATTTCAGTAAGATGTCTCTTGATTAGTTTGCATAAATAGTGATGATTAGGTAAAGTTATTTTTAAAAAGGAACAAGACTGTATAGTAGTAAAATGATGAGCTAGAAAGCTCCAAGTTCTTCTTTTCACATGGAAATATCTAAAAACCCAGAAACTGGCAGAATTAACCTTACAGGACCTCTGAAAATTAGTCCAAGATACAGCACCCAAATATATGCCCAACCAAGAAAAAGTCACCTTAAAATTGGCAGGAAATTTCAAGGTATATATATTTTCCTTTTCTCTACCTACTCTCCAATTCATTAAGAGCTTAATCTGGGGAAGAAGCAGCCTCATTTCCAGATCCTTGCCTAGAGAGAAGGAGAAAAAAACAGATCTTGTTTGAAAAGTTTTAACCTTCTAGGGGCCTACATAAACTAGTCACTGTCTTCACTAATTCAGATCTCAAGTGTGGAGGAGGAGCAGATGCTGCTGATAAAAGCCACAGTCCCGGGAAATGCAGATCAGCAGATACCCGAGGCAAAAGTAGAGACATGAGACATTCTCTAGATCACCCAAGCCCCTAATGAAAAGATGGTGTGGTATTATTTAGGAAATCAAGGTTCAAGAACAGTCATAGGGTTATTGTCTCCACAGAAACAAGGCCACAGATGAAAACTGGACACAAATATTACATTGAATGGGCTGAAGACGGGTGTAAACACCTTCATGTAACCAAATACAAGGACACACTACAGGGAGGCAGATTATAACTAAAGAGATCACATAGTTGGGACAGTTTCCTGCCCTAACCATTCTTCAGTGTGAACCACAGAAACAATGAAGCTGCAAGACTGCGAGAGAACAAGACGCTTCCCAAAACCTCTAGCCCCACAAAAGCTGACCTCATGGAAAGTGAAGTTGAAAAAGTTTCAGGCAAAAAACTCAGAAACCAGTGGTCAAAATGTGCTCAAAGAAGAGTCACATGCATAGTTTCATAAGATGTTTAGTAAGTTTAAAGCATCTTATTAAATAAAGGATTTTTTCTAATGAAACATAAAAGTTTAAAGAAAAAGACAATAAACCAGTCAAATAAGACAATGTAAGACATGAATGGTCAGTTTGGTAAAGAATTAAAAGCTATGAAACAAAGCAAGCAGAAATATAAACTATGAAAAACTCAATAGTGAACGTGGTTAGCAGGCTTAATCAATATAGGACAGAATGTCAAAAATTGAAGAAATGGTGAATGTAGAAGAAGATAAACAGAATGATGCCCTAGAGACACCAAGGCACCATAAAATCTGGATCCAACAGTTGCTATATGACTTAAGACAAACAAATAGACAAACAAAGCAATACAATACAAAACAAACAAAAACAAAACAAAAACCACATTTATAGGAACACAGGAAAATCTAGAGGATGATTTAAATGGTACAAAACCTTATTCACTGAAATCATAGTAGAAAGCTTTCCAAATCTAGGGAAAGAATTCAATGTTCAAATATAACAGGCATATAGAACTTCAAATAACCATGACCAAGAAAGAATGTTTCTATGACAAGTCACAATAAAAATTCCAAAAACATTGAGAATACGAAAGCTCTTAGGGAAAAGCAGCAAGTTATTTATAAAGACAAGTTTATCAAAATTAGAATGGCACAAACGATATAGACCAGGAGAGCATGGAGTGAAGTTTTTCAAGCCAAAAAGAAAACAATTGTTAACCAAGAGTTCTGTGGGTTTCAAAATTAGCCATTAACATTCATAGAGAAGTAAAGATTATCTATGACAAAGAAATCCTAAGGAAATGTGTCTATGATCCCTAAACTAGTATGGCAGAAAATACTCAGGGAATCCTAGACAGAGATAGGGAAGTCACCAACCTCAAGGAGCCCAAAAGAAAGTTTCTATCTAACTGGAAAGTAATTAAACAAAAGGAATAATCTTTGAGAAAATAATGTAATAACAGGATTCTGAACACTTTACAATAATAACTCTCAAAGTCAATTGTCTTAACTCTCCAATTGGAAGACATAGACTAGCAGATTGGATCAAAAAAACAAAATGTAGTCATATATTGCCTACAAGAGACATTTCTCATCTAAAAGGAAACCCATAGACTAAAGGTGAAAGAATGAAAAATGATACTGCATGCAGCCAGAACCCCAAAACAAGCAGGAGTAGCTGTCTTATTTTCTGATACAGCAGACTTCATGCAAAAACTGATCAAAAGAGACAAAGATGACAGCTACCTATGGATAAAGGGAACAATGCAACAGGAAGAAGTAACACTGAACCTCATAAAATAGAATCTCCTGGACTTAAAAGGATAGATACTCCCCAGTACTATCATACGGGGGGAGTGCAACACCACACTTTCCGAGTCAAACCACATCACTGAAAAAATAGACTTAACAGATATCTACAGTTTCTTCAAACAACAGAACATAACATTTTTCTCAGCAGCACAGGAAACTTTTTCTGATGTAGACCATATCTGAAGCCATAAGATATACCTAAATAAACATGAAACAATTGAAACAGTTTTCTGTATGTTATTGAGTCATAGTGGAATGAACCTAGAAATCAACAGTGAAAGAAACCACAGAAATTCCACAGACAGATGGAGATTGGACAATACATTACTGGATAATTGATGGGTCAGAAAAGAAATAAGGTTCCTGGAATCAAACGACAATGAAATTATAAGGTCTAAAACATATGGAATACACCAAAAGTCATTTTTAGATGGACGTTTACAGCTGTGACTGTATCCACTAAGAGGTGAGCCACCCAAATAAATAATCTAATTATGCATCTTAAGGTCCTAGAAAAATAAGAGAACCCCAAATCTGAAATTAACAGAAGAAAGGAATCATAAATATCACAGTAAAAATTAATGAAATTGACACCAAAAATAAAAAAAGGATCAGTGAATCAAATATTTGATTTTTCAAAAGAATAAATAAAACTGACAAACCCTTGGCTCAATTTAATGAAAAAGGATGGAAAACACAATAAGAAATGTAAATGATGAAACACAACAAAGACCACCAAAATTCAGAGGAATGTAAGAAACTATTTCAGAAATGCATGTTCCAATAAATTAAAGAATGTAGGAGAAAGGAAAGATTCTATGTACATAGTTTTTTAGTTATTTTCTTTGTCAGTGGGACCCAATACCTAACATCTGCAAATATAAGAAAGAAAAGGTTCATTATTGCTAGTGGTTTGCAGAGATTTCAGCTGTCCCCAAGGCAGACCAACATGGCAGGCAGTCATGGTAGAAGAGAAGTGGCTCCCAGTGTGCTGGGAGAAAGCAGAGAGATCAAGGAGAGGGGACACACACCCTTGCAGATTATGCCCCCAGCAAACAGCCTCCCCTGAGAATCTTTCACCTCCTGATCTCACATTTGGCTGTAAACTCCTCCATGGATTAATCCACTGATGAATGCTATGCCTCCATGATCAAATCGCACTCCACAAGTTTTATCTGTGAGCACATGAGACTTTATGGGGAAATCTATATTTAAACCACAATGCATATGAATTACCAAAGTTGAACTAAGATGGTATAAAATGTCTGAATAGACCAATAATAAACAATGAAATAGAACAAATAGTAAAAACTCTGTAAACATGTAACAGCCAGAATCTGACGGATTCACCAGAGAATTCTACCAGATCTTCAGAGAAGATCTAATGCCAATTCTCTTTAGTTAAATTAAAAGGGAAGAAACCCTGCCTAATTCATTCTTGGAAGCTCGCATTATATTGATACCAAAATCAGACAAGGACTCAACAGCATCATCATCATCAACAGCAGCAGCAAAAATAGCAAATCTTCCCCCAAACTAATTACAGGCCAATTTCCTTATTGAACATAGATACAAAAATCCTCAATAAGACACTGGCAAGTAGAATGCAACAATAAAAAAATATGTCATGACTAACTTAGTTCATACCAGCGATGCAAGGATAAGTGGACCTTTGTAAATCAATAAATAAGCAGAAGCCAGGACAAAAAAAATCACATGGTAGTCTCAATAGATGCAAAAAAGGCTTTTACAACTTCAGAATCCATTCATGATAGAAAAAACTTTGATGAAAAAATGTATACAAGAATTTATCTCAACCTGATAAAAGCCATTTTTGACAAACCCACCACCAACATCACAGTAAATGGGGGAAATCTGAAAGTTTTACCTCTAAAATGAGGAAAGAGGCAAGTGTGTCCACTTTTACCATTCTGGCTCAACATAGCATTTGGAACTTTAGTCAGAGCAGTCAGACAAAGGAAAGAAATAAAAATAATATGTGTAGAAAAGGAAGAAGTCAAACTATCTCATTCACATGACAGGATACTTTATGTAAAAGACCTAAAAAATTCTATCAAAGAAATCTAGAACTAACAAATACAGCACTGCACAAAATCAAGGCTCAAAAATCAATAGCGTTCCTGTACACCACCATTAAACCCACTGAGAAAGAAGTCAGGAAAAAATCCAATTCAGAATGGCTTAAAAATTAAACACTTTGATATTAACCAAGGAAGTGGTTGACCTTTCTAGCAGAAAATAGTATCCTGAAAAAAGAGATTGAAGAGGAGATCAGAAAATAGAAGGATAGCCTCTCTTCCTGGATATACCCAATCAATATTGTTAAAATAGCCATATTATCAAAACTAATATACAGATTGAATGCAAGTCTGATCGAAATACCTACAACTTTCTTCACAGAACTAAGAAAAACAATGCTAAAATATACATGGAACCAGAAAAGACCCAGAATAGCAAGACTAATCCTGGAAAATAAGATCAAAGAATTGAGGTATCACAATACTGAATTTCAAGTTACATTACAAAGCTGAAGAGATAAAAGCAGCGGGGTACTGGCACAACAACAGACAACAACAGAGGAATGGAGCAGAATAGAGGATATAAAAGCAACCCAGGTATATTAAGCCATCTGATCTTTGGCAAAGGGACCAAGAACATGCTGGAGAAATGATAAAACATTCAATCATCAAGCTTTAAAAACTGGTTGCCCACATGCAGAAGAATGAGCCTAGAACAGTATTTCTAACTCTGTACTAAAGTAAAATCAAAATAAACTGATGAGCTACATATAAAAAGAGAAACACTAAATCTGATAGAAGATAAATTAGGTAAAACTCTTGAAGAACAGACATTGGCAAAGACTTCCTTAACCAGACTCACTTAAAAAAACTTCACAAGAAGTAACATCAAGAATAAAAAGAACTTATAGCAAAATAAAAGTGTCTCTTGAACAGCAAAAGAGGCAACCAACAGAGTAAAGACACAATCCACAAAGATGGGGGAAGGTCTGCCAACTTCTCCTTGGATAAAGGACTCAAAAAGTAGGATCCAATAAAAATGGGCATTTAAAATTAATAGCTATTTCTCAAAAGAAGCTAAAAATGGCCAAAAATACATGATAAATTGTTCACTGTTTTTGGTCATTAGAGAAGTGCAAAGCAAAGCAATCCTGAGATTCTACCTTACTTCAGTCCGAATAAAAGATCAGAAACAGGGAGGTAGATCTTTTGCAGACGGGAAGGTTCAGGGGTACAGAAAGAGGAGAAGGAAGGGGAGGAAATGGAATGTACAAAGGACTAAGATGACATATGAATACGCATCAACTCCTCACAGTGAGTGTATTCATTATTGCAAACATGTGCTAATGAAAAAAGAAAACAGCAAAAAATTTAAGAAAAGGTAGCCACATATATGGTGAGTTATGCCCCTGCATGTGGGCCCACATGCTCAGAAAAGGCAGATGAGACCTTCACCTGTCACCTGGGGTGGATCTCTCAGCCCTTAGCAAGCCTTGTAATCAACAGAGGATGTTTCTGAAGCAGAGTTAATCTGAAAAACCAGAAAGATGTAGTTCTTTTTCAAACAACAACAAATCACAAGGCAAAATAATGGAAAAAAACATAAACTCATTCAAAGGAACAAAAGAAATTAATAGAAATTGCCCATGAAAAAGACATTCCTTTACTAGGTAAAGAATTTAAAACAACTGTTTTAGATGTACTCAATGATGTAAAAGAATTACAGAGAGGGAACTAAATGAAACTAGGAAAATGATATATAAAGAAGATGAGAACAGCAACAAAGATAAATAATGAAAGTAAACTTTGATGCTGAAAAATAGTATAACTAAGTTTAAAATTTCACCAGAGGAGTTCAATAGCACATCAGACCAAAGAAGACAAATCAAAGCAATCAAAATCAGGGTAATTAAAATGATTAAGTCTGAGGAACAGAATGAAAAAAGACTGAAAAAAAGTAAACAGATTCTGAGAGTTATGCAACACCATCAAAGTCAACTGATTTACATGTTGTAAATGTCACAGAATGAGATTATAGAGAGGAAACTGAGGAAATACTATTTGCAAAGACAAGAGCAGCAAACTTTCCAAATATGATGAAAGATATGGATACACAGGTACAAGAAACTCAAAGAACTTTTGGATAAATTCTAAGAGACCCATGCCAAGACATATTAGAATGAAAGCAAAAACAAAATAAAAAAAAACCTTCCCCCCAAACAAAACAAAACAAAACAAAACAAAAACAAAAAGACAAAGGGAGAGTTTTAAAAGCAATGAAGAAAAAATGAGTTGTAAAGAATGTTTAATAAGATTATCAGTAGAGAAATCAGCAGAAACCTTGTGTGGCAATCAGCATGGACTGTTACCTGACTGGCTTTGAGATTCACCCAGAAGGATTAGATTGGCGAAGCACAGTTTGAGTGTGTCTGGGAGGGCCATGGAGGTATAGTGTGGGGTGTGTATCTAGTCCCTTGCTCCTTCTTCCCTAGCACTGTTCTTTGGGCTGCTTCCCAGCTACCCTGATGTATGCAGCATTGCTCCAACACTGCACCATGCTATTTCAGCCTTGGAGAGGGTAGCCATGGACTGACTCCCCTTAAAATATGAGCCAAATTAAACTTCTCCTTTAAATTGTGATTGTCAAGTATTGTGTTCCAGAAATGGGAAAGCTGACTGAGACACCTTGAAAGCCAAAGAGCACTGGGATGACATATTTAAAATGCTGAAAATATATGTAGTAAAGGCTAACACATGACCAAATACAAAAATCAGTGTCATTTTGATATTGGCTTGTGATTCTACTTTTTATTTCCTAAAATAATTTATAAAACAAAAATAATAATTATAAAATTTATAAAATAACTGTGAGCCTCTTTAGGTAGGTGCAAAATATGTGAAGATGTCATTTTCATGGTCTCTTTTTATTTCGTAGTACTCACTGCAGTACATGCAGTTTACAATAATCTTCAGGGTTGGGTGCATGCATGTAATACCTCCTGTCTCTCTTTTCAATACCCCTCTCCTTTCCTTCCCCCTCCCAATACTATTTGGTTATAAAGGAGGAATTTGAGATATTTATATAAAAATGAATACTCTTGGAAAATATAATGTTGAGTGAAATAAACCAGACACACGCAAGCTTTAATACTGTATGGTATCTCTCATTTCAGTAAGAGGTAAAAGTTAATGTGAGTAAAGAGAGGAAGATGAGAGTTTTACAGGAATGAGTTTTTATACACAACTGAACATAAGTTAGTATAAATTCAAACTATACAGTTTAGATTTTAGGATGTTTTATGTAATTCCCTTGCAAGCTATAAGAAATATATCTATGAAAGATACACAAAAGGATATGAGAAAGGACTCACAACTTGTCATGATTCCACTTACATTTATAAACCAGAATAGTCAAATGCATTAGAAAAAAATGTAGAAGAGTGGTTATCAGATACTGAGAAGAAGGAGCAATAGAGTGTTATTGTTTAATAGGTCTCGTTTCATTTGAAGATAGTTAAAAAGTTCCGGAGAGGTTAGAGATGACGGTGACACAACAGTGTGAATGTATTTAATGCTAATGTGTGCATTCAAAATGGATAAAATAGTAACTTTTGTGTTATTTACATTTAACCATAATTTAAAACAAGAACAAAAAATGAAACAAAAATGAAATTATGAGTGAGTTAAATTAAGAGCAATTATTTCTTTGGTATTTACTATGAATGTTACTGAGCTATTTTACATGCAAAGAGCCTGTTTACTAAATCTGATAATTCCATCAGTGCAAACAGATTTCTAAAACAAGGCTCAAAAAATTAAATATTTTGCTTAAAGGCAATATACTGAAAAAGATATTGAAAGCGTTAGAATATTGAAAATGATAGGATATTGAAAAAGGTAGAATTTAAATCTAAACTGACACGTAAAAGTTCATTTCCACTATAATTGCATACAAAGGAAAAATAAGTGAGAGTATTCAGGAAATTTATGGTAAAATAAGACATTAACATATTATAATATTGGGATATATAGAGAGCCAGGGAACAGCATGTTATTAGGAATTCTAAGTGGAATAATAATTTTGAAATATTCTTGTTTAATGTTCAACACATGAGGACTTTATCCAATGTAAAACTAACTTGCTGATTGATTTTAGGGATTTGATCACTTACAGTGTCAGAGGATCCTGTGTGTTCACTAAAGGATTTACTCCTTTCTTCCTAAGTGTACAGCTAGACTCTCTTCCTTGTTCCTTTGTGCTGAAGAGTTGTCACGAGATCGAGTTCTAGCCAACAGATTGCAAAAAGAACCAGACATTTGTCTGGCCTCTGAAATCCTCCCACCAGTGCCCTCCGTCTCTTCCCCTTCAGTTGTCGAGAACACATACGATATCCAATGTGATCTCTATCACCATGAGTTCTTGAATAGCTGTCAAATAATGACATCCTATTTATTTGTTCACTCATTTAACATTTTTCTAACTCTGATGAATACATTTCCATTGTGTTTCCACCAGTATAATTTATGGTCTTTTCTGAACAAGAATTATCTATTCTGACTAATATAAGTGTTATAATAATACCAAAAATAATCATCAAATTATATTCTGTGCTCTACTTATAATCAGTTAGAATAAGGGTTGGGACATCAGCAAGATGGCAGAGTAGTTTTTAGCACTCACCTCCCAATGGAAACATCTGTTTAAGTAACTAACAGTACACAAAAACATGTTTATGAGAGGTATGGAATCAAAATGAGAGATTCCAGCACCTGAGAGAAACACATTAACAAGAAAAGACATATTAAGAATGTGAGAAGGACAGATTCACACTAGCTGCATCACCCCTTACCAGATCCTTCGTAGCACAGCATGGAGGGAAACACCTTCCATGCGGACCAAGAGCATGAAGAGTACCCTTAGCTTTCTGTGCTGCAAACCTGAGCATCAGACTGGTCTCCCTGAGCCTCGAGACCAGCCTTTATAGTTCCAGGTTCCAGGCTGACGCCCAGCACAGGGCAGTTGCTGAGGTCTCGGACCTTGAGTCTGGCTTGGTGTGAGGCAGGGCTCCACAGACCCAGACTCTTGGCAGGCTCTGACAGAACAGAGCACCAGATCTGCTGAGGGCTGGGCGAGCCCCTGAGGCCTCTGGTTGGGGAACAGTGGATTTGAGCAACACCAGAGGCAAACTGGTCAGAACAGACATTTACCAAGCAGTTAACCCAAGAGGTCAACACACATTCTTTCCAGGTTACCCTGAACACTGTTCCTGACAGGTCACGTAACAGGTCACAAAACAAATTTCAGTGTTAAGATGATGAAAATCGTACCAACTATATTTTTTTTAGCTAAAATGAGATGAAACTAGAAATTACTAACAGAAAAAACAAATAGCAGAAAACAAAATAAAAACCCACTGCCCTAAAAGCTATCCATACCCACACATGCACAAAACCCTAGAAATGGAATTAAAAATATTTTCAGGCAAATGAAAATAAAAACACAACATACAAAAACTTGTGGGATGGTGGCTGGGCACGTAACTCAGTGGTAGAGATTGCCTATCATTCCCAAGCCCCCAGCTCCACAAGGCAAAAGAGAACAAAACATGCAGTGAAAGCTACATAGATAGATGAAAAAGATGCTAGCAAAACATGAGAAAAACGAATTTATAAGTTGGTTTTCAGGAAAAAAAATGTAAAGTGAGCAACTCTTAGCTGGATTAACTTAGAGAAGAATCTCAAATAAATAAAATCAGAAATAAAGCATAACAGATGTTACAGAAATAAAAAGATGTAAGGATATGAATCTCTTTAATAATGGTGTTGAGAAAACTGGATCCAAATGGGGGAAAAATGAAATTGGATTCTTATGCCACACAAAACAACAACTGAAATAGATTTAAGATTTAAACAAAAAATGTGAGAGCACAAAACTTTTAGAAAGAAAGATAAGAGAGCTTCTTTGTCATGGCCTTGGCAATGATCTTTTTTTAAAATCACACAAAAAACTCAGGCAGCAAAAGAAAAATAAACAACTGTGACTGTGTGAGGCTAAAAAATTTCTGCATAGCAAAGGAGGTAGTCAATAAAATAAAAAGGCAGCCTTCAGAATTGGAAAATGACTGGCAAGGCAAACACCTGAGAGCAGGTTAATATGAAGAAGTGTATTAAGTAAAAAGAAATCATTATAAAACAAAAAAATTAATTAAACAAGTGAAGAACATGAACAATGTTCCAGAAGAAATCTACAAGTGGTCAACAGGTATATGAAAAGATGATCATGATCACTGTTTATCAGAGAAATTCAAATCAACTCACAATAAAATATCACCTCAAAGCGACTAAGGATAGCTACTGTGAAAAAAAGGGTAGCATAGAAGAGGATGTGGAGATGGAGGAATATGCCCTGTTGGTGGGAATGTAAATTGGTACAAGCAAAAACCAGTATGGCAGTTGCATTAAAAATTAAAAATTTTAAAGGTCTAGTCAGCCCTCTGCTAGGTACCCCCTCAAGGGGTGAAATAAATACCTTGTGGGCATATCTGAGCTCCCTGTTCATCATGGCATTATTAAGAGTATCCACAGGTAGGAGGCACTCCTCAACAGTTTAATGCAAACAGAATCTGTGGCATATATAAAACAACATAATATCCAGCCTTTAAAAGGAGACAATGCCATTCTTAATGACATGGGTGAAGCTAGAAGACATCATGGTGTATTAAACAAGTCAAATGGAAAAATAAACACTGCAGGATCTCGTTTGTGTGTGGGACCTTAAGAAAAAAGTTCAAATACCTACACAGCAAGAGTAGAATGATTGTTACCAGGAGTGAGGCGAGGAAAGAAATGGAAAGAAGTAGGTCAAAGGGTAATACGGTTATACAAGATGAGTGAGTTTAAAGATCTATGAAATATGCACCATGGTGATCATAGTACTGTACACTGAAAATGAGTTAAAAGATTAGATTTGGGTGCTCTCATCAAATGCACACACACAAAGATAACTGCAACATTTTAAGCAGATTGATTTGCTTAACTCTCATAATCATTCCACTAGGTATATGTGTACCAAAACAGCGTGTCGTACACTTTAAATGTATACAATAAAAAGAAAAATAACAGAAACAAAAACAGCCACCATGAGCTATGACTGCCTGTTAGGATGGCTATCATAAAAAAAGGTAAAATTGTGTGAAAATGAAGAAATAGGGGAATCGTTATACAATTTTGGTGGAAGTATAAATTAGTGCAGTTATTATGGAAAACAGTCTGCAGATTCTTTAAAAACTTAAAACCAGAACTGGCACATCAACCCCACTTTGCATATATATCCGAAGTAAATAAAATCAGTGTTTCTGTGTTTATTGCAGCATTGTTCACAATATTCATAATTTAGAAACAGCCCAAATATCAGTCAGTGGATGAGTGGATAGGCAAAGGAATGTGATTTACTGCATGGACCACTGTTCAGCCTTGAAAAGGAAGTAAATACTGTCACTTGCAGCAACACGAGTGATATCAGGTCTAAGTGAAATAAGATAAACACAGAAAAACAAATACTGAATGATCTCATCTTAGTGTACACTGTGTGCTCTATATGTGTGAACAAAAATTCAAACTCTTTGATGTCAAGAACGGAATACTGAGTGTCAGGGGTCAGAGTGTAGAGAAAACAGGAAGAACTGGTCAAAGACTGGGAAGTTTCTGCTATGCAGGATGCATAATTCCTGGAGGTCTAGTGGATAGAAAGGTGATTGCTGTCAGTAATACTGCATGGTATACTAGAAATTGACTAAAGGAGTGGATGGTAAATGTTCTCAGAACACATAATTAAATTGTAGTAAAAAATTTTTCATATTTTGAAACATCACATTGTACCTCATAAATACTGTTACTGTATTTTCCTCAAACTAATATACTGAAGCCTGTTGTGGTTTGGATCTAAAAAGAATGTGAATGGTAGTTGGGCTTTTGGAAGATAATTGGATCACAGCAGTACTAAGCTTATCAATGGATTAATCCAACAATGAGTTCAGAGATAAATGTGCTCTTAAGGGGTCTGGATAGAAAAGGAGGGTTGCTGGGGACATGAAAGGAATCCTCCTCACTAACTCCTCTCTTCTCCTTCTCTGCTTATTGGCTGCCATGGATGAGCTACTCTCTTCTGCCAGGCCTTTCCACCATGGTCTTTGCGCCCTGGAGCCAGCCAAACATGAACTCAAGAATCTCCTGAAACTATGAGCAAAAATAACTTTCTCCTTTAAGTTTTGAGTTCCAGGTGTTTTGTCTCAGCAATGAGAAAGTAACTAAGGCTCTGTTATCAGAGAGGTGGGGTTGTTTCTGTTACTGTATCTGACCATGTGGTTTAGAAGTGTTTGGAACTGGTTCACAAGATAAGTTTGGCATGTTTGGAGATTCTGGCTATTGAAGTCAGAGAATGTTATTAGCAGGGTAGGTAAAGATCAATGCAAGGGTATGGTTGGAGTCCAGAGGACCAGAATGCTGATAGAAATGTGCACAGTAAAAGCCAGGCTCAGGAGATTTCTGTTAGGAATAAGGATTCCATTGACATTTGAATTAGAGCCCAAGTGTATTACACTCTGTCAGAGTATTTGTCTACATTTTGCCCATATCTTGAGATTTTGCAGAAGACTAAATTTAAAGGTGGTGGACTAATTAATTGATCCAGCTACGAAAATTTCAATCCACTCTCTAGGCTGTTACATGAGTACTGCCTACTGCTTTTAGGCAGACCTACAGTGAGAATCAGGAGCAATTATCAGAGGCAAACATTAATTTAAAAAACTTGTAGTTTCAGCAGAAAGAAAGGGTCTGTGAACCCCATGGAGAACATATGTACTTGCTGAAAAGATTAGCATCAAAAAGAGCCAAATACTTTGTATCAGGACATTGGGAAAGATGATTTGGGGGCACCTGGGGAATCAATGAGAGCCCCTTCTTTATAAGCTTAAAGGTGCAAAAGTCAAAGACTTTGCTTTGAGAAGAGAGTCCTAGGGAGTCCAGAACATTCAGGGCACATTAGAAATGATTTCTCAGTGTTTAACCATTGAGGAATTCAGCAGCCTCTAAAGCCATGATGGAAAGGGGCCCAGCTCCTGCTAGAGCAGGTTGAATCCTTGGCATCATTCGCACAATGCCAGTTTTTTATGCAAGCAGAATGTAAGAAATATGGGGGTTATGAGAGTATTAATCCTCTTCAGATTTCAGAACAAGATAAGGAGGCCAAGAAGTGTACTTCTAAAAAGGAAGTGTGGAAAGTTGTGTAAGTGAAATCAAAAGCATAGTGTTCATTCAGATTCCCAGAAATTTGGAACATCTGCTGAAGAAAGTGTCAGACAGTGAGCAAAAACACTTCCAGAGAGAGGTCATGAGGGCTGCCACTGCCACTGTGAGGGCAGGAATTCTCAAGTCCCTTGAGTCACATCTTACCAAATTTGCCGTAGGTGCTGGACATGGAATTATGGGGTTTAATGTTTTTTTTTTTTTATTTTAAAGAGAATAAAAGAGGGCAGAACAAAGCAGATCACAACAGAACAACATGAGCAACATAGCACTTTACAATAAGACAACCACACATTAACACTAGCTATCAAAATATCTCTTTCTCCACTATAGTTGAGCATAGGTTTTTTTTTAATTTGAAAGAGAATAAAACAAAAGGGGGCAGTACAGAGCAGATCAGAACAGGACAACATAGGCAACACAGTACTTTACATTAAGTCAACTGGACATCAACAGTACCTAACACCATATCTCTTACTCTGCTATAGTTGAGCATAGTTTCAAATACAATAATATCAAACATAACACAATAGTATAAAGCCATGCATAG
>PVJX010035869.1:0-17928 GCA_004027295.1 Dolichotis patagonum | reverse complement strand
GGTGGATGGATGGTGGATGGATGGATGGTGGGTGGATGGATGGTGGGTGGATGGATGATGGGTGGGTGGGTGGATGGATGGATGGTGGATGGATGGATGGTGGGTGGATAGATGGTAGATGGATGGATGGTGGGTGGGTAGATGGATGGATGGATGGTGGGTGGATGGATGGTGGATTGATGATGGACAGAAAGATGATAGATGGATGGATATAAAAGAAGAGGGGAGTGACAGAGGAGGAAGGAAAAGAAAGACTCATTAAAAACAAAGCTTGTTTACTTTAGACACATAGTAACAGAAAAAATAGATTCCCGTCACCTGCAGTGTTTTGTTTGTGGCTGTCAATAAATGAGTGGGCACACTGGCTCAATCACAGGGCTATAGGCCGGGGATTTAGCTCAGTGGCCTAAGTGCCTGCCTGGCAAACATGAGGTCATGAGTTTGATCTATGGTTCCACCCAATAAAACAAAAAACAAAAATAAACAAAAAAAAATCATGGGGCTGTAGAAGTCTTCTGCAGTACTTACGTACATGAACTCTTTAATGAGGCCCTTGCTTTTATTCTAAATACATTCAATCACAAGTGTTTATTGAGCAGCAAAAAAAAAAATACCTTTTTTTTTTTTAACTCACTGTTTGCCTCTGGCTTTGAGGCACTGATAGAAGACAGTCTGAATTCCTGTGTGACTCCCTAACCTGAATTCCTGTGTGACTCCTTAACCTGCCGGCAGGAGACTTCAGGGTTTGTATGGTTTCTAGCCCAGCTGCCCTCGCTAGCCTCACATAGGGGCTGGACTGCAAGAGCCAAAGGGCCTGACGGGTGGACCAGAGGCCCTCTTTGCACACAAGGCTCGTTTTTTCTCTCGCGTGACCTGGACCAAAGCTCTCTGGTTCGAGCCTGGTCACACATGTAGAATGAGGCAACCAAAGTAAATGATCCAGAAACCCCTTCCCCGTTCCCTGAGTTTAACAACTGCCCAACAAATGAATGCTTGAATATTAAAAAGACTTGCATGAGCCTCCTGGGAATTTCTTTCATGAATTCCTCCAAAACCCCTGTCAGGCAGCCACGAGGGATGAGGGTGCTCACCCTGAATCCCGGTGCCCTCCTGGTCCTTACAGGAGCCAGTGCTAGACAGATTAGAAGGAAAGACATCATGCATTGCTTCTCTTAAAGTTGTATTTTCTCCCCATAAAAATTACCATGCTTCCTAGGTGTCATGACACAGGCCTAATAATCCAAGCCTGCTAGAAGGCTGAGGCAGGGGGATCACACATTCAAGTGCAGTCTGGATAACTCAGATTTAGAGGGAATTTGTCTCAAAACAACAAACAAACAAATTAAAAGGGCAGGGGTTGTAGCTCAGTGTGAGAACTCTAGGTTCATCCTCAGGAAGCCCCTCCAAAGTGCTACTCTTTACAGCACTTGTGAATCCCTGCTTTGAGGTCCACATAATAACAAAGTCTTCCCCATGCAAGAAATACTGCGCCGCCCTCTCACCTGCCTGGCCAGAAGAGGCAGGTGGAAAGTGAGCCGGCATCTCTCAGGTGTAAAACTGACGGCACCATGGCTTGTCCAGAGAGGAGAGGCCAGCGTTCCTTCTCCAAGGCTGTCACTACTGCTGTCACAGCCACCTACCCTACGCTCTCCACGTCCATTTGTGCCGTGCTCCCTCCTCTCCTACCTGGGGTGCCGTCAGCTGACGCGCACTGCATGTGAAGATTTACAGGTGAGCCCCAGCCCATCTGGACTGAATGCCCCGCTGCTAGGGCTGCTTCCCCAGAGCACGCTGGAGGGGACAAGGGGACCGAGAGCTGGAAGGAGAGCCGGGCATGGGGGCGCACGTCTGTATCTCAGCACTCGGGAGGCTGAGGCAGGAAGATCGTCGAGTTCAAGGCCAACCTGAACTACACTGTGAGCCTGAGGACAGCCTGAACCGCACAGCAAGACCCTGTCTCAAAAAGACAGAACAAAACAAAAGAACTGGGAAGAGCAGCAAGGGCATGGAGAGGGGGAAGAGAATGAAGATGTGTTAGGTACACGCGACAACTCCCCACGATAAATGCAGTCACTGTGAACTGCAAACTCGGGCCAATAAAAAAAGAAATTGTGCCTATTTTCAGACACGACACTAGAAACGGTGCCTAAGAGAAAACATAAATTGCTTTTTTAAAGCATGTAAGAATTATTTCCTAGTTCTTAAGTATAATTCTGATCTTAAGTTTATGCATCAAAATATCAGCCTCACTTTCAGAAATATTAAAACACTTGCCCCACTGTGAACGCTGAGTGGTCTACTGCAGAACTATGCCCGCTGCTCCCTCGGTCAGTGCTGTGTCTGCTTTCTTTCTTTCTTAGGGGTAAAAGACTGCTTCTTTTAAATAACTCAGTGGCATACATGGAACAACACAGATGGTCTTGGGAACATTGAGGCAAGTGGAAAAGTCAAGACACAGAAGATTACGGATCGTAGGTCTCTGCAGATGACAAGTGTCCAGAACGGGCAGAGCCATAGGGAGTGGCTGTGCAGGGCTGGAGGGAACGGGCTAGTGGGAAGGCGGTGGGGACCATTCAGGGCTGGAAAGTTTCTTAAGCAATAAAAATGTCCCCAGATGTACTGCAGGGGTAACTGCACTATCTGTCAATACATTAAAGGCCCTGAACAGTACTTTTTAAGTGAGTGAATCGTTTAAGATGTGAATTAGATCACAAGAAAGCTCTTACAAACAAACAAACAAAACTATTCATTCTAGATCACGGCTCAAACTTATAAAAGTTAATCACCGATCAAACCCAAAGTGCTAAAATATGGCGCTTTTTAGCTACAAGTGACATGTGTGGATGACATGAAAATCTCCATGAGGGCTGGGGATTTAGCTCAGCAGCACAAGCGCCTGCTTGGCAAGTGCAAGGTCGTGAGTTCAATCCCTAGCACCAAAACAAAACAAAAACAAACAAACAAAAAAAAAACCACCATGAAACACAGCCATGGGCCGATAATGGATACCCTGAGTACTGTTTTCCTCAAAAGGCAGAAATATTTTCTCCATGGAACTGACACCATCGCAGAGAACGTGGGGGAGGCCCGGGATGTCCCCACCTACACCTCCCTGCACCTCCTATATCCCAAGGCTGGATATTAAGTCTTTCTGGTGGAGAAAACTAAAAGTGGGCAAATAAATGTTTCAAGAGAACTATCTTAATTAAAGTGCATTTCCTAGCAGGGCCCAGTAAGAGCAGGGTTGAAATGGCTGCAGTTTTAACCCCGCTGGTCTGCCAGTGCTCAGGGAAGGAAATTAGGTTAATCGGCCAGGATTTGCCCTTTGCAGAGGCCTGCTGGCTGCCTGCCCAGGAGGCCTGTCTCTTTGAGTCCTTTGTTACAAAAGCTTCCTGGAACTGGGCACAGCATATGCCCCGATCCATTGTCGTCTGTCCGTGCAGGAAGGACTATCTCTGGCCGCAGCCGGTTAACATCTGTCATTAGCTCCACCAGCAGGAGCAGAAGCAGATGCCTGGAGCAGGGCGCCGTGAACTCTGACACAGCAGGAAGATGGGTTCATTTCAGAACAGAGGATCATTCCAGGAGACTGGAATACTTGCTGAATTCCCCAGGGTGAGATACCCTGTTACCCTCCCTGGAAGCCTCAGGAATACTATTAATTATTTCAAAATTGCTCCAAGAACCATTGGGAACACCCAAACGGCAGCTAGTTTGAAAGCTCTTTCCCTCGGAAACGAAGCCACCACAGTGCAACTCCTAATACAGGCCATATGCTGGACACACACACGGAATATTCAAGTCTTACGGGAGACAGCACACGCAGGCTATGGAGTCTTCCTCTAGAAAAACCGTCAGGAATTATTATCATCTCTGCCTCAAAAATCCTTTGGAATAACTCAAATCGCCTTACCGTAGCAGGACATACGGCAGACGTTTCATCTTAAAGGAGTTCCTGAAAATGTATCAACACAGATGAACGAATTCCAAACAACTCTTCCAAGAGTTGCCCTCCCCTCAGAATATTTTAAAGATGAAACAAAGGGGCCGGGGATTTAGCTCAGTGGCTTAAGCGCCTGCCTGGCAAGCACGCGAGATCATGAGTTCGATCCCAGGTACCAAAAAAAAAAAAGAGGTGAAACAAGATGGGGGGCGGTTCCTACAGACGGGGTCTCTTGTCCCCAGAGTCTTGCTCAAGCTCCAGGGTGTGATCAGGGCAGAGACTTGGGTGAGACAGTAGACTGCGTTCATCCCACCCGGGGATGGAAGGTGACCTTGGCCCTAAGGCTTTGGTGCAGTGTCCTCTGTTGCTGACTGGGACCAACAATGGGATAACAGAGTATATCAGGAATCAGGTTAACTACAGTTTTGGCTTCTGAATACAGAACCACACTCCTCCGGCTTCAGCTCCTCACTTTGAGAATGAGGCACACGAACAAGCCTTGCATGTTAAATGGTGAACTGGCAACTGGACTTCGCTGTCACTTTAGCAATAAGCACCAGGGCACCTTGTCCTACAGCTTCCAGGTGTGCTCAAGGACACTCATTTGCTTTTTGGAATGCTTCAAGAAGGCACAGATCTTCCTTGAAATGTGTTACCTGGGAAAAACACACCATCCTAAGGCTTCTCCTACTTTTGCTGTGTCTTGGGGGCCAGAATGGGGCTCTTCTGCATTAAGCCAACCCAGAAAAGGCCACTGAATCGCAGACTAACCCCTGACAGGTGTTGGTGTTTAAAACGAAGCTATGGAGATGGCTATGCGTCTTGTTTCTGATGCAACACGGCTGAAGGAGGGTTGTTTTACGGCTGTGGGAGTCAGGAGGTATTTGGCCAGAGTGAGTGAGCATCTGTGTTCTAAGGAGCACGCTTTGGGAGGACCGAGTGTATCAGAAGCTTTTGTTTAGAGCATGCATTAAAAAAAAAAAATACAGCCTGCCAAGCCTTACAAACCTTTTTTTTTGCACGTGTGGCTTCCAAACCGTGCCCAGCTCCTGGGAGCTTGTTAGAAATGCAGATGTTTCTTAAGAAAACCTCAAAATATAAATAAAGAGAAAGAGAAAAGACAGACAGTAGAAAACAGGGAGACTTTGGTAAAAGGCGAAAGATTTATACGATCTGAAGAGAAACCAGAATATAACAGGGAGGCTTTGGGTAGACTTTGTGGCGACTGAAGGAGAGGAAGGGGAGGTAAAGAAGATCAAGATGAGGTATGTATGTTCCACTCCCCAGCGAGGAGTGCGATTGTCATGCATCACAAAATACACCTCCCCCCCAAAAAGCAAATGTTCTGGACCCCCCTGAGAGCTGATCAGAAACTTCTCAGCGGTGTGTGGAGGCCTGCAAGGGAACCCAGCACAGGCTGGGTTTAGAGACCCGCCAGCCCAGGCAGCAGGAGGCAGCCATCTTGGCTCAGGCTACCTTCTTTCTGGGGAAAGTGCAGCCTGGGTCCAAAGGGACGGGGCTAGGACCCTGTAAGCAGTCACGGCACAGGCTCAGGCTGGCGGAGTGCAGGAGGCCGACACCCCTGAGCTCACATCCATGGAGGCTGCGCTCAGGAAACTCATTTCCCCGCTCTTCACGTGATTCCCACGCACGGCCAGGATAGGGCACTCCTGAAGGGCCCAAGCATCACGAATCTTACATACACAGCAGCTGGGGGAAAGGAGATCAGGGCCAGCAAACTTTTGAGGCCAAAAGAAATATCCCAAACTCGTAGGCTGTCTAAACACAGGGTGTGGGTGCAGGCCGAGGCTTGCCGCTTCTGTCCTGTTAAACCTGGGAGTAATTACACAAACACCACTGCCTTCAGCCGTGCCGCCTCCGTGACACATGTCACTTCTGCTCCCACAGCTGCTGTCAAGAAAGCTCCATGTCACTGTGCTTAAAACACAAGGTCTAATTTGCATTCGGTCGCACAGACAGCTCGGAGGAACCACACAGAACATGTGAAACACCCTGGGCCTTGGCTGGCACAGTCCCTCAGCAGTAACCCCAGATCTGATTTCCTAGACACCAGCTGCCTTTAAATGGAACACAGGCTGGAGAACCCCCCTTTTCATGCCACCCTAAGCAACACATGTTCTTTAAGGAGAAGTTGCCAGGTAGGTGCGCACCAGGCCTAAGCTTTCTTTTCTCTCCAATGTGGCAGGTGCCACGTGTGCCCACCCGCGTTGACCCTACATCTCATGCAGCCCTTGGTGAGGTCTGGCCTGACGACACAGCTGGACCCTGGAGGACAGCAGAGGAAATGGGGCAGCCTCGCTCCTGCAGGCTGCCCGAACAAACAGCCAGGGCTGAGAAGCTTAGAAACAATAAAGATTTACTCTGCAGTTCTGGAAGCTGGAAAGTCTAACAAGACCAAGGCAGTGACAGAGTCACATCTGGTGAGAACTGATTTCTGCTTCGTGGATGGTGCCTTCTTGGGGTGTCCTTGCATGAACGGAGGGGCGTAGAAGGTCACGTAGGCCTCTCAACGCATGAGGGGTCATCCAGGGCTTCATCACCCACCACCACCACCATCACACTGGGGTCAGGGTTTTAATAATCAGATTGTAGCAAGGCCAAAATCATTGCCAGCGCCCACCACAGAGGCGTCTCCTGGGCACTGTCCCGGGCCCACCCCACCAAGGCCTGGTCCCTCCCTTCTGGTCCCAGGCCCTTGAGATGGCACTAGGAAGTTTTCCTCATCAATGTGACTCAACCGTCTTACTTGAATGCAAAGACCAGCACTGAATCCCCTGTGAGGACAGCTCACCTAGGAGAGGGAAGGGATTTGGGGGAGCTGAGTTCAAATACAAATAAGAAGCACTGGGAGTTCTTTAAACACAAATTAGAAAAAGCTTCACGCTAACTTAGAAGATGGTAGGAGAAGTATCCAAAAGTGCGCTCTCTTATAGGCACAGAAAGAAAAGGGCTACAGGACCTCGGGGGAGAGAAGAGAGCGGGAGAACCAAGCTTCTGCTCTAAGGTTTACACCAGCAAACGGGAGGTGTGGGAGAAGAGGAGGAAGACCTGCTTTCTAATCTCACCGGGTCAGAACCCAGAGGCAGAGCAGTGCTTTTCCAAATGTGGGGTGAACTGAACCCTTGGGGCAGCTTTATCAATGCAGAGCCTGGCACCATATTCCCTCAGGACTGAGGCCGGTGCCATATTCCTTGGGCTCAGGGCATCTAGAGCGGGGCCAGGGAACCTGCATCTGTAACAAGGACCCTAATGATTGCGAAGCTGCTGGACACAGAATTGTATGAGTAGAAACACCATATTTGCATTTGGGGCATTTAAACCCAATGTCCCACTTCAACAGAGGGTAAAGAAAAAATGGGAGGTGGAAAAGATTCAGGGCGGGCAGAGGGGCTGAGAGTGAATGAATGAAAGCCAGACTCTTACACACAAGAGCCCAGTGATGAGTTATGAGTGTTTGGAGGGATGGATAAATGGATGGACGGGTGGGTGTAGGGATGCATGGATGGATAAATGGATGGACGGGTGGGTGGAGGGATGCATGGATGGATAGATGGGTGGGTGGGTGGATGGATGAATGCATAGGTTGATGGATGGATGTTTCAAAGAATGGTTGTGTGAATGAATGGGTGGGTAAATGGGAGGATGGATGGATGGATGGATGGGTAACTGGCTGGGTGGGTGGGTTGGTGAAAGGTTGCTCAGTTAAATGGGTGAGTAGAAAGGAAGATGAACGGAGGGTGCAAAAATTTTGAGAGCACAGAAGACATTTCACAGGACCTTTAAAAAAATCCAGAAAAAGGCTCCCTGGGAAAAATCAGGCCTAGATGTTGAATAGCCAAGAGTAGCACTGATGCCATCTAAGCTCAGCCTGCATGAGTTGCACTTTTTAAATTTTTGGGGGCTATTCTGAGACAGTATTACTCAGCCTATGAAATAGCTCTGATCCAGTCTCTTCAGAACACAGCACACAGGAAGCATCTCAAAACATACCACAGCCTGAGTAGCACCTGAGATCCCAGTCTCATGGTCCTGGGCAGGACCAGGCCTCCTAGTAAAAGCTCCCTGGTAATGTAGACTATGCAGTCAGGGCTGAAGACTCCTCTGCCAGCCGACCAGCATGGAAGCAAGACTGTGAACACAAGACCCTGAAACCCTGGGAGGAAAAATGTGACCCTTTCATTCCCTAGAGCAATAAAACAACAAAACAAAAGAAAAAAGCCACTGCAAAGCTGAGGAGAACAGAGGAAATGACATGAGAACCTGCCAAACTGAAGAATAACTTCAAGACAAAGCAGAAATGTCCTGAAAAGAAAGAGAACAAGTACACTACGTCCCTGGGCACACAGAGAAATTAAAAAAAAAAATCAACAGAGCAAAGAAAGCAAACAGCCAACAACCCCTATTGTCAGTGTCTTGGTTACTTTTCTCTCATTGCTGAGACAAAATACTTGATACCCAAAATGAAGGAAGGAAAGCTTTATTTAGTTTACAGTTTTGGGAGGTTTCAGTCTATACTCTTCTAGCTCCAAGGCAGCGTGGCATGGCTGGGGGGCAACTGCAAGTGGCAAGACCAAAAAGGGCAAAAAAGGAAGGCACTCCTCCTTCCCTCCCTTACACTGTATGCTGGCTCCACCTCTAGGCGGGTGCAGCACTCACACCTCCAATCCCAGGGCTGGACAATGAACCAATCACAAATGCTGGACTCAGCCACTTTCGAAAGGTCTGCCCCACCTCCATGACCTCGTGAGGCTTTTGGGGGACATTCCACACAAACCATAACAATGTCACCAGCTCAATTCCCCTCCCTCTGCAGGAACTGATGCACTACAGTGGGAAGATGGTAAACTCTGGGGGCAAAGCACTCTCTGTCACCAATCACCAGCAAGTGTGGACTCCTGGACTTATCATAGCGAGGACCCATTTCCACATCACTAAAATAGGGCTGCTCAACGCCTGCCTCTCAGAGCAGTTCTGGGAATTAAACAGAATGAAAAGACGGGGACGCACCCATATGGCGCCGGTAGAACGGCATCACCAGGCCCCTACCCCATCATTCTGCTCACTCACCTGAAATGCCAACCCCATGAGGCTGGCAGCACCCTCACCAAATGAGACCTGACCCGGCTCACGCTGGCCTGCTCCTCTGCCTCCTGCTCCCCGCTGGGGAGGAGGTCACGGAAGAAAGGGAAGCCCTCGTGTCACCACTGTGACATCCTGGGCTGAGCCATGAACACTTGGTGACAGAATCGGACAATGGAGGGTTTCGGCCACCCCTCCCTCTGCTACACTACAGGCGCCTCACTGAGTCTTTAGGGATGGGCTGGCTGATCGGTTTACCACGCAGGCTACTAAATCATTGGAAAAACTTGTTCTGAGTAACAGGCCTAGAAATGGATTTCTGGAATAGAATACAACTCATTCACAGATAACCGCCCGCATTTAACCAAGTGTCTCTACGTTTTCTACGGAAGCTCCTTCCACCCAACATGCAAGGCTGCTGTGTCTAATTCCTACAGCAGATTTCTGAGTCTTTTATTCCCCCCAAAAGGTCATGATATACATTTCTCACCAAACGATGTTTGTAATGAAGGTACATTATTTAGGCACTTAAAATGAAAGATGTGCATGTGATTTAATCCATGTTCTATTTTATCTCTTCTAGTCATAAATCACACCCTGGCTTGAGCTTCCCATCTAGCATTAACTAGATGATGATTTTCAGTGTTCATAGGGACCCAAAATGCTGGATTAGTACGCCACTGACCTTCCAGTATTAGTAATTTAACTGTCTAAGCTAACCCCAAGATCAAAAGCAACCCTTTTGCTGGTTCAGGGCACCAGACATCAGCCTTTCTCCGTGCCAAGATACTAGCACTGCAACACCAGGAGTGACATCTGGAGATGCCAAAGGCCTACCCAGAACAAGGCAGCTGAGCTACTCAAGAACCTGAATCAGGCAGTCACTGAGCAGGAGAGGCACAGGCAGGTCACAGGCACGCACAAGCCCCGGTAAGTGGGTATTCAGTGGCCAGGGAGGCAAAGGACGGCAAAGTCCAGGGCATCACAATGGAGAAAATCAACAAGTGGTTCCGAAGGAAGCCAAAGCAGTCGTGACTCAGGCAGAGGCCCTCTGCTCTCTCTTTACTGTGTCGTACTTGGTCTGAGCCTTCCTGAGGTCAGGAAACACTGCTAGCAGAGACCCAATCCTCTCCTCACCCACTGCGGAGGCTGGACAGGATGGGCCCGATGCTCAGTCCCAAACAGCTGGGCTGGGAAGGCAAAGCCATACTCAGCAAGAAAAAAAAAATCTAAATTAAACTGGATTCTAATCCACTTAACCTGGATTCACTTAAAGGAGCAGGGCAATTGTCCCCAGAACCCGGCAAGGTGTTGCCAATGGCTTTTACACATTGCTGGAGGTGTGGTGAATAAGTGAACCGCGACGGTGTTCCTTGGCAAGGTCTACATGATCTCACGGAGCCCGCATTCCTTAGAACCCAAACTCAGT
This sequence comes from Dolichotis patagonum, assembly GCA_004027295.1. Taxonomy (NCBI): domain Eukaryota; kingdom Metazoa; phylum Chordata; class Mammalia; order Rodentia; family Caviidae; genus Dolichotis; species Dolichotis patagonum. Next base: position 7,456 of record PVJX010035869.1, on the reverse strand, counting down.
GGACAGTGCTCGTCACCAAATATGACTTCCTGTCTCCATCAGACTGAAGCACGGTGGCGCCTCAGGTCATGAACTTGGTTCTTTCCATGATTCTGGCTGCACACAGAGTTGGCTGAGAACTGAGTGGAAGTCAGTGGTTCAGGTCTGTTCCCAGAGACCTTGGAGAGGAGGAGGAAATAGACATGCAGCATGATGTCCGGGCCTGGTTCATGCACAAGGCGAGGACCTGAAGGCCTCTCTGAGAAGCTGCATCAGGACGTCCACCCTGGAATGAAGCAGGGAGGACGAACTCATCCCTGTGAGAACCGTGCCACTCCTGAGGCTGTCTAACTGTCTAAACTAACCCCAAGTCTAAACTAACTCCAACTGTCTAACCCCAAGCCGGGGACTGAGGGTGTGGCCTACTCGGGCCAGAGTGTACCCTACCCCAGCTCCCGGGTTAAACTAAGTGACCTTTCCCAAAGAGTGGTGCAGATCTGTAAATGCGCACATTGTTTGGAGCTAAGTATACTAATAAACACGCAAAGCTGTTTGTTTTTTTCCTTCTATAATCCCTGAGTGAACATTAACAGAAACATTTGACTTTCCCTCTTTCAGTAACAAGATGCCAAACCAAGTTCTTGGAAGAGGTATAGAGTCAGAACCACGTGGTTTGCAGAGCATAAAAATATTTTAACTCAGAACCAAACTGCATGCCTTGCAAGCATCACTGAGAGTCCCAGCGGTGCTCAGGCCCTGGAGCGTAGCCCTCTGCTTCAGGGAAACTTCACGGGCTGGGGCTGAATGTTCACCTTGGCGGCGGGTATGGCCAAGATGCAAAAGCAAAGTGTGAGAAAAGTACAAGAAATCACAAGGTCCCCAGCTCGGTGTGGTCTGGAATACAGCTGCCCAGTTTGGATGGCAGTGTAGTCCAAGAATAACAGACAGAGCCCTACAAAGTTTTCAACAGAAGCAAATACATCCGATTTTTAAAAAATTATCCGTCACCTATCACTGGCACGCTCTCCTTCCACCTTTGCTTTCAGGATGACTGTGCAGACCACTCTCTTGTGCAGAAGGGCCCTTTGCCCACCCACAGGAAGAGACCCCGACCCAGACCACTCATGCTCAGAGCTGAGTGGTCTGCAGGGCCCAGAAAACCTATGCAGGACCAGATTGTTGCGTCCTCCAGTCTCAGAGTCCAGAGCAGGCTCTAAAGGTCCTCTGCGTGATGTCTGTTCCTTAAGGAAAGACACAGGCCAGAATTCTTAAAGCACTGCTATTTTTTTAAAGCAGTGCAAGGAAAGTAGTTTAAAAATAAAATTGCATGGGAGTTGTTGCTCAGTAGGCTCAAAGCTTTTGTTTGGAGTAATTAAAAAGTTTGGGAACAGATACTATTGCATAATATCACATGTGTCATTAATTGCCACCGAATTGTACATTTGAAAATGATCAGAATAGGAAATCTTAAGTAATATGTACATACCTACCACAGTAAACACAGGAGACACACAAAACCATAGAAGAAAGGCCAAACTCCAATCCAAAAAGAAAAAGAAAGCTGTTCATTTACTCATTCAGTTTTCTTTCAACTTAAATTTAGGCATTTGTAGAAGAGACTAATCACAGCAAACCCTTTACACACCCATCAGCAGAAGTAAAACCCCACAGCAAATGTCACAGCTGTTAGGGATCACATGCACACAACCGCAGCAGAATAGAAGCAGGCAGTGTACTCCAAAAGCCAGCTCTTTGTGTACCGTGTTAGGATACAATTTGCCTCTCAACTGGAATCCAAAAAACCCCTATTCTGTTGAACTTCACCTCGGGCCATCAGAACACTCATCTCTGAATCATTAAACACAGGATGCCAAAGTAAGACAAAGTTAAAAGAGGTAGCCCAGACGCAATTAGGCTCAACCTCATGAATCGCTGATATTTGGCTCTTTTTGACCTCTACAAGTGGTAATTTCAGGTGGGTCAGCTGAGTGGATGGGTCTATTTCTCTGGAAGCAGTAACCACACTACAAAGGATGTCTAAGACCTGGCCTCGTGGTTCAACATACAAATAGTCTGATTTGTTTTCCCTTGAGAAGGAGGTCAGGCCATTTCCATTAAGTGAAAATGTTTTTCTTCACATACCAAGAAAAGGACATGAAAGAAGCTGAGAAGAGGCTAGAAAATAAATCAATAAATAAATAGCATGCAAGGGAATTACACCCAGGCGAGCCAAGCAGAAAGAAACCGGCCTGTTTGTGCCAGCATTTGGCTAAGAGCCATGGGATCATAATGACACTCGCTTAGCGCAGCTGTCCCTGTCCAGCGCTCTCTCTCCCCAGGCCGGAGCTGCTCCTCCACCCCAGGGCCCCTCCTGCCCACTGCCCCACCTGGGGGCCTCGCCAGCTGCTGCTAGCTCGCTCTTGCCTGGGCCATGTAGGAGGAGCCCAGTGAGCCACAGTCCCTCCTCCTGTGTCTGCTCACCCAGCAGCCGGAGGACTGGAAGGCAGCTTCCTGGCTGCTGAGAGGCAGGCGTTTCTGGGCTTGGGGAGAATGAGCCCAGCAGAAGTGTCTGAGATCGGCTTCCCCTCTGCGGTCCCCTTCCTTCTGCGCAACTAGTGTTGGAATCACTGCATTCTTGATATCCAACTCCTGCTCTCAAAAGGGAGAGCTGGGCTGCCCCTGCCCCCTGCCCCCTGCCCCCTGCCCCCTGCCCACTGCCAGCATTCAACAGGCCGGGCGCTTCCCTTGCAAGACAGGGATGTGTGCAGATGAGCTTGGAGGAGGATTTGTACGGGGTTCAAGGAACCCTCTAAAAATATCAGAGACTGGGGTAAAGCTTGGGAATGGGAGAGGAGCAACTGGACAGGACAGGAAGTGTTGGAGAATGACAGGAATGTCAAAAGTCACTATGCTAACAAACTCACCACCACGTTTCACAAAACTAGCCGCACACCAGTAATCCCGACAAGACAATTCCAGAAGTCAAACCAAAAAGGCTACCGCTGGACTTAAATTAGAAGCAGTTAGGACGGTGCTTCCCGAGTGGCCTGAAGAAGCCGTCACATCAGGGGTGGGGACGCCAGCAAAGAACCAGGGACTCTCATGGCTTGTTTTGTGGACTAATAAAATGAGAACTTTTTGAACCAAATCTCACCATACTTGTCTCAAATAAAAAGTGGAGATGAAGGAGGGTATTTCTGGATGAGGGAAATTAAATCCTTAACAAGTAAATATTTTGAAAGACCCAAAAGAAAGATAATCCAAACTGAAAATCCAATGTGATTGTTGCACAGAATAATAACCCGGATGACGCTTATTCGGGTAAATTAAATGGACTGCCCTTGAAAGTACAGTTAGTTAAGTCGATATCACTCTGAATTGTATCAAAGCAATCAAACTGAGACTCTGTCCTGAAAAACATAATCAAAAAGCCCAGTCTTGCCCAAGGAAAGTTCTCAGTGAGAACGCACTGCCCAGTTCTTCGAGGCCCCCGTGGGGCACTGTGGTGGGCACCCGCACCCCTCCTGCACAAGCTGGGAAGGACACCACTGCCGGTCTCTCAGCTGTATCTGAGCTCCTCAGAATGTGGGGCTGTTTGAACTCTCCTCTTCTGAGACTTCTCATTTACACTTATGGTGGTCCACACTCAGCCTCACAGATCACAACTGGGGATCATCTCTGGTAAGCGGATTAAGGGCCCCCGGAGGCCTGCAGGGTGCCTACTTCTCCACAGCGTGTGAGTCGCTCTTGGCCACACACTGTGGCTTTTCCCACCTGCACACCCTTCCCTGGGAGTACAGCCTGAGCTGAGTCACCAGAGCTCATCTCGGTCCTCACTGCTTGCTTCAATCAATGGGAGTTTAGACTTAAGAGTTCAAATGAAGTTTGAAGTTAGCATGAAAACGATCCCTAGCCTCTCCCCAGGTACCCAGGTCAAGCCCCCAATTCCCATACGATCGGAAGATGATAAGCAAAGATGCCCTTTAGTGATGTCACGTGTGACAATGCACAATTAGCTCCTGCTACCAGGTGTCCACAAGGTCCCTTCAGGTGGGCATGGCTCTGCTTGGTCTCTAACACGGGTTTTTGTTTGTTTTTTGTCTTTGGTGGCACTGGCGGTTGAACCCAGGGACCTGCACGTGAGCTACACCCTCAGCCCTTTGGATTTGAGGGCAGGGTCTCACTGAGGTGCCCAGGCCGGCCTCGAATCTGCTGTCCTCCTACTTTAGCTTCCCAAGCAGCTGGGATTACAGGTGTGCACCACCACATGTGGCTGGATGGAAGTTTTATTCTTTCTTTCTTTCTTTCTTTCTTTCTTTCTTTCTTTCTTTCTTTCTTTTTTTGAGTACCAGTTATCAAACTCACGACCTTGTGCTTACCAACCATGCACGTGCTTGAGCCATTGAGTTAAATCTCCAGCCCTGGACAGGAGTTTTAAACTGCTTTGCGATCCACCCAAAAGTTACTACAACACAGTGAAGCCACTCACAGCCACATGTAAGCTGAAACAGTGGCTGGGAGGCAGGGAGGGGTGGAGAGTGGAGAAGACAACCGAGCTTCAAAGGGCCAGAGGCAAATCCCCAGCCCTATGGAAAGCCTTCCTCCTCATCGCCACCTCGACCCCTTCCAGTGGTCCCACCAGCGGTCCACGCTCCAGCCCGGCCCGCCAGGACCTACAGCTGCATGCAAAGCCCTGCCCACGGCTCTGGTTCAGATGCAGTGCTCAGAATCAGAGGAAAATACCATTTGCCACTTTGAAAACTGTATGGACCCTAACAGTTCCTATCAGGGAACAAAAACACCACAGGGGTTGTTTTGAAAGACAGAAACAAAGGCCCCTTCACTCCTTGACCTTGAACACTGACAGCTTATGTTGCAGACAAACATAAAAACTAGCGTTTTAAAGCGTCCTTCAGAGCACACTACGGTGCCCCGAGGGTCTGTGCAACCACTGTCACCCATTACCACAGCTGCATCACCTTCCCAAACTGAAACCTGTGCCTCACAAACACTGACTTTCCACTCTCCCCTTCCCTGAGAAATGCCAGCCCCTTACCACCTTTTACGAAGCTGCCAAATGGAGGTGACACATCCTGAAAAGTTAGCATGGACAGGTTTGATCAGGACAAGGCCACCACACCTCTGTGACCCAATTCCTCCAGGAATCTGTCCCAGCCCAGTTAAGAGCAGGCGATCGTGCCCTGAGCTCCAGGACCAAGTCACCAGCTGCCCCTAATCCTTGGTGACTACTGTCTTGTAGTCCATCCTCAGCAGTCTTGTGGTGGAGAAGGAAAAGACTACACAGGCCAGTAAAGCAAGAATCCCGGGTCAAGTCTTTTGGTCACTGCTAACCCTTTATTTGGGACAGAGTATTACTATGTTGCCCAGGCTGGCCTTGAACGCTGAAGCTCATGTGACACATGAGCCTCCTGCCTCAGCCTCCTGAGAAGCTGGGATGACCAGTGCATGCCACCGTGCTCACCTCTGCCAGTTCTTGACCCAAGCCTGCACCTCATTCTTTACATCTTGCCTGACTTTTCTCAGACAATGACCTCTGTAGTTTTTACACCAATCACCACACCGATGACACTTATGTTTGGAAACGTCGAACTGGGCAACATAAAGGAAGTATTGGGCGACCGACTGAGGAGTTGAGGTCAAGGGTCAGGGCATCCTTCCTAGTTAAGGCCACATGATGGGGGTTTGTTCTTCCTAAACCCACAAGCTATTATCACCCGCAAGAATGACCTGAGCAGGGCTGGGATATGGCTCAGTGGCATACACGCCTGCCCAGCAAGCACAAGGTCCTGAGTTTGATTCCTGGTACCTACCCCACAAAAAAGAATGACCTGTCTGTCTACTCCACAGCTCCCTGAGAAATACCCACTAACTGGGTGCACACTGCAGAACACCAGTCAAAGGCAGCAGCTCGGGAGGGAAGCGGGGTTTCTATGACCACACAGTGCAGCTAGGATAGTTAGGCAGGAGCAGAAAGCACTACGGGCATCAAGGACTTGGCGCTGGGTGAAATCAGCCCGTCACTGAAGGACAGATGCCATGTGGTTGCACTGGGGTGACGTCACCACAGGCATCAAGGCCAGGGAGACGGGAAAAGGCAGGAAGCCATGGCTGCAGGAGCAGCGGCGGGAATGAGTGCTGAGTTTCAGACGCCAGGTGATAAATTTATGCAGATCTCCTGCATAACCATGTCAATATCTGTCACTACTCAAAGGCACAGGAATCCTAGTAAAGATGGTCAAGTGGATGTTGGATATTATTTGTCCTAAAACATTTAAAGGTTTTTGTTTTTACCAGTCAACATGTGCAGTGCCTCATAATTACAGTTGCCATGGGAAATTGGTACAGGTACAGAACACATCTTAATTCTTACGTTCCCTTCCTCTTCCCCCACCATGATTTCTTTCTTTTAACAAGAAAATAAGTTTTAAAAAAAGAGAAGCAACAAAAGAAGTTTCCATCACAAGCTGTGTTAGAGTGCTTTTGGGAATATGGTCACGTTAAATGAAGTACATGGATTGAAAACTGTTTTCCTTTTCACAATATCTTGAGAAGCAAACACAGGGCTAAAGGAAAGAAATTATCATCTGGGGAAGCAAGAAGGGAAGACAGGCTGGGTAACACAAGGTGGAAAACTATTGGTGCCTGGATGGGGTTTAAACAGTTCAGCAGTGCCCAGCGCTTAGCTGAGAGAAATTCATTTCTGTGGCCCTTTGCTTACTATCATTATTCTATGTGACAGACTGAAGTCGGTGCCTCCCTGCCCCGGTTCCTGGGTTGACATCTTACCCCCCAGGAGTGCAGTGGACTTGGAGGATTAGTGCCTTTGTAGACTAATTAGGTGCAGAGGATGGGGTGCTCTTGAAGGGGATTAGTGCCTTTATAGGAGAGACCTCACCCCCTTCACCCCATGAGGACAAAACAAGAAGTTGGTCTCCTATGAAGTAGGGAGCACGGCTCTCGCTGGACACAGAAGCTGCAGCTCCTTCTGCCTGGCCCTTTCCAGGCTCTAGAACTGTGAGAAATGTGTCTCTATTGTTTATAAGCTTCTCTGTCTGTGGTATGGCATGGTATGCTGACACCAAGCCTGTAACACACTAAGAAATTAGGAAAGTTTAAGACTTTCTTCTTTTTCTCTCTCTCTCTTTTTTTTTTTTTTTTGACTGGGAATAGAACTCAGGACCTTGTGCTTGCCAGGTAGGTGCTTATGCCACTGAGCAATAACCCCAGCCCCATGTTTAAGAGTTTTAAGAGGGGTCTAGGGCTGGTGCTCAGAGGTTGAGAGCTTGTCTAGCATGGAGGAGCCCTGAATTCCATCTGCGGCACCACGAAGAGGGATGAAGATGAAAAGAAGGAGGAGGTGGAGAGGGAGAACTATTTTATTTTTCCAAATCCATTTTACTTCAAGGAAAGAAGAAGAAGGAGAAGAAGGAGGAGGAGGAAAAACAAACAAACAAAC
>PVJX010035868.1:0-17949 GCA_004027295.1 Dolichotis patagonum | reverse complement strand
GTATTCCCTGTTACATTGATCAGCCTTAACTAATTTTTCTTGCCTCCTTCTGAATCAGTGTACAGTTTTCCTTATGGCGATTTCTGTCTAATTAACACACGGTGGTATGTACTCCAACGTATTTACGTGATTTCCACTCTGCCACTTTTGGTTCTTCCTCAAAGTCAGAAGCAAAAGGGAAACGTTTTGAGTCAATTCACGACACAGAGGCAACCACAACAACACAATCAATGACTCTCACAAAAACAGGCTTCTAGGACAGCGTCACACATTGGCAAGAATGATGACCTAACTGTGTTCCATGGAAAGAGAAGTGTTTCCAGGGGGATTCATGGCAATGAGTGTTTCCCCGTGATAAAGTTTTGAATTTCAAAATTAAACATTTCAGCACGTGTGTAGTTCACTACTGTTAGACATGGGAAAGTCTCTTGTTTCATGGTTTCCGTCCATGCTCAGTGGTCTCATTTCTTTTTCAGTCATGGTAGACTACAGGGGATGGAGCAGATGTGGACACATTTCGAATACTGGAAAGCACAGGGAGACATGAACAAACAAGATCCGCTATCTTCTTCTAGGCCACACCTCCAATGATGTCACTTCCTCCCATTAGGCTCCGCCTCTTAAAGGAGCCATTACTGTGCCATATCACCACAGATTCAGAAACAGCCTCTATTCCATGTACCTTTGGAAACCCAGCGTGTGAGTTAAACTCATTTCCATTTTTGATGTTTTCAATGCATGCCGGCTTCATCTAGATTTAACCTTATCATCAGCGACCATCCGTAAATGCAATTTAATGAGTAGTAATACAGAGGGAATTGTCAAAATGAAGAAGACCCAAGGAGAGGAGGCAAAGAGAATGCATGAAAATATAATTAAGGTATGCTATGCTCGTAACACAAGTCCCCAGGAGGAATGTAACTGTTATGCACTGCCAACACAAATGCACTTGTCATAGTCAGGGTTTGCAAGAACAAAACAACATTTACAGGGCACAACATCTACAGAATTTTTTTATAATGGTCACCCAGGGAGTCAAGTGCAAAGGAAGTGTAGGACACCTGTCCACACATTAAGACCTAGAAAACCCAGCTGAGAGCCTGGATCCCATGACAATATTATGTGTCAGTCCAGCTAAAGACCTGGAGCTCATGAAAATGCCTTCCATGAGTCCCACTGGAGTCTTAGAGCCCGTGACAATGTCTCATGCAAGTCCATTCCATGGATCTATCCCAAAAAGGTCCAAAATTCAGTGATGGAAGCCAGAAAGTCTATGTCAGCAGGGTGAAGGATCTGTGTCAACAGGCTGAGTGTTCTGCGCTGGAGCCAGGAAGCAACAGTCAAAATAAGAACCAGGGCTCCCCTGAAAAGTACCGCACCCATCCTCAGTGACAATGAGGACCTGAGCTCCTCTGACCATAATCGCCGAGTTCATACAGGAAGCCAGGGTGACAAGCTTCTCCTGGAGACTGAATAGCCAGCATCTTCCCCTCTGGAGACAGGAAGTGATGCTCAAAATAAGACCAGAGCTCCCCCAAAGTGAACCACAGCCATTCTCAGCGACAACAAAGTCCCCAGTTCCTGTGATGAAGACAACAGGCAAGTTCAGGTCAGGAAAGACCTGAGCATTACAAGTATTACAAATCAGCCACCAGTAATCAATCCAGCACACCTTTCAATATATATTCAGAAGAATGCTAGATTATACATTTCTCTTCTTAATTCTTTAGGAATATTCCCACTGCTCTCCATAATGGCTACCCCAGTCCACAGTGCCACAGATAGACGCAAGGATTCCTGTCCGTCTCAGCTTTATCTACCTTTGGTACCTCCTGCCCTTTGGATAACCAAGATGGCTTGGAAAATTGATGCCACTGTATGCCCTGAAAGTCAGGGAGATTATCAATTAAGGTCAGGGTGAACAGAAACCATGTCATTCACAGAGAGAAAGAGAAGCAAGGATTTCTGAATATGGCTTACATAACCAAGTATCAAAATGTGCATCACGAAGGAAAAAAAAAAGATATTTTGGGCAAAATCATATTATCAAGAAATACATCTTCATCAGTGCTTGAACTATTGCTTTTTAGATCTATTTAGTCCCAACATGGTGATTTTTTTCCCCAGTAGCATCTATTAAGGTTTGAAACCCTTTTGAAAAATATCCCTTTCTATTGTGTGTACTAAACTGAGAGTTTTAAACCAATTAGGTTCAAATCAGATTAAGCCTGCTGAATTTTCATTCTTTCGAATTCAATTTAAGCAACAAATGTTCGGAGTCCTCTCAAATGTGGTTAAACCTGAAATAATTGTACAAATTCTCAGCAGGAAGTGCAAATGTGAGCTTGGGAGCTGGCCAGACCCTCAACTGGATCCCTGTGAACGAATATTTTTCAGTTTCCTTCCTTTGACTTTACCTCTACTCATTTCCCACTTTCTACTTTCGTTACAGAGGCATGTGACATCAGAAAGAACTCTAGACTATTCAAACCTTTTCCTTGTTAGTTAAGCCCATAGAAAATGAACATTTGCTAATTATGAGGACAGGGAAGTCATCTTAGATAAAGGATACCTACCCCATCTCTGGGTCAGACGAGACATTGATTGGAATTTTGCAGGTCCAGGAGAACCCACATAGGAACCATGTCCCGGCTCAGTGTTCTGGGAACATCTCTTTTGGAGATTCAACCTGAGACACAGAGGCGAGAACCAACTTCCTATGACAGTGGAAGAAATTATCTCCGGAAGGAGCACACATAGGGGACCTAAACATTAAAATAAGGAGGCTCTCCAATCTCTCAACTTGTGGAATTTAAAACCTTTACTGTAAATTCATAGAGCAGTAGGTAATGATCTTGCTCAGGCTTTTAACTATCCCCTATAGAATTCTGACACACAGTGGTTACTCTGCCAGCTAATTAATCACTCTTAGAGCAGCTGCCACCCTCAAAAGCAGAGGACAGGTTTCCCCAGCATCTGTTTTGGTGAATCCTCGTTGAAGCCAGTGGCCAATTGAGTCAATGGAATGTTGACCAGACAGACAGCTGGATTCCTTTCTGGAGACTCATCTCTGGTTATCTGAGCCAAAGGAAACTGAGAACTGAGGGTTCCTGAGAATGACATTTTTAAATGTTGATATTCTATTAGTATGGCAGAGGGGATCCTTTCATATTAATATATCTACATTAACTTAGATATGAACATATTTAATAATACATTATACACATGAACATATAACATAGAAAGTTAAAAAATAAAATGGAAAGTGACCCCTAATAAATACATGCCACTTGGTCACTTTACATTCTTGCTTTGAAGTAAAATCTTCACATTCTTCGTTGGATACTGAGGGTTGCCATGTGTAAAAATACTAATTGTGTGCTTTGGTAGAATATAAAACATTCAAAGAAGCAGATATTTTCTAATCCATTGGTGTACATTGTGGAATGAATTGTATCTCCAAAAACCTGTGTGAAATTCTGAAACGTGAACCTTAACGTGTGAGCATAAAATGTAAAATAGAGGGAGGACGAAGTGAGGGTAGGTCCAAGGTTCGACTCAATGCATGCAACTCAAGTATTCACTACACATCTTTAAATCTATAACAAACCCGCAATTTCAACTGAGGATTTTCTTCCGTGGTACCTACGAATCCTCACCAATTGACACACTGCATTATTATCCTAAGACATTTCTTAATCTCACCTTTAGAACAAGGAGCCCTAGAATGATGGTTTTCTTCAGAAGAGCGATGCTCCAGCTTGTATTCGTTTATCCTAATGTGACCTGGAGAGAGAGAAGTGCCGTTGTTCGTTCTCCTGCTGCCTTGGTTTCTCCTGGAGGAGCTGGTGGAGCTTTGTTCTTGATATGAACTTTGCTGTTCTCGCCATTGGAGAAGCTTGTGACCTTGTCAACTGAGAGTGGCCTTGGTTCACTTTGGGGGAGCTCTGGTCCTTACTTTGAGCACTGCTTCCTGGCTCTGGAAAAGATGTATGCTGTTCAATCTCCAGGAGAAGCTTGTCACCCTGGCTTCCTGATATGAACTCGGCTGTCCTCATCGTCAGAGGAGCTCAGGACCCCATTGTTGCTGAGGGTGGCTGTGGTACTTTTCAGGGGAGCCCTGGTCCTTACTTTGATCATCACTTCCTGGCTCCAGTGTAAAACCCTCCGCCTGCTGGCACAGCTCCTTCACCCGCTGGCACAGACTTTCTAGCTTCCACTGCTGACCCTTGGGCCTTCCCAGTGCAGATTTGTGGAAGAGACTTGCATGAGTCATTGTCATGGGCTCTAGGCCTCCAGCCGGACTCATGCAGGACACTGCTGTACAATCCAGACCCTCAGCTGGAATTTCTAGGTCTTTAGTGTGTGGACAGATTTCCTGCACTTCTTGTATTTAACTCTTTGAGTGACTAATATGAAATTAGAGTACAAACTATGTGTCCTGTATTGCAATCACTTTTCTTATAAATCCCTGATTACAAAAATTGGATGCAAGCTAATCAACTTTTAAAGACAGATCCAACCCATGTTCACTGAAACTCTGTTTACAATAGCCAAGATTTGGAAACGACTTTATAAGGTTTCAGCTGATGAATGGATAAAGAAAATGCAAGACACAGTGTGTATCTCTTATCCAAAATCCTTGGGACCAAAAATGCAAATTTTTGAGCATTCAGAATTTTGAAATATTCACAGACACTTAATCAATTGAAAAATTCAATGTTAAATCTCGAAAACTAAAGTGATGTAAAATTAGAACAGTTTTAAGCATACATGTTAAATATTTCAAATTTCATGGTTGGGCATAATGTATACAATTAAGATGTTTAAGTTTTGGGATCTTTTCAGGTTTGAGATACTCAATGAAGATAATATACATAATATGTGTAGAGGCATTTAAAGAAAGAAAGAAATCCTTTCATCTTCCAAAAATCAATGAATCTGAAAGACATTGCTCTCAGTGCAATTAAAAAGACAGAAAAAATTGCATTATATATATGTATATATATACATGCATTATATATATGTATATATAATGCATATATATTGAAAAAGAGAGAGTAAGGATATAGAGTTATTCAATATTATTCACAAAGTGTGATAAAAGAGGAGAAGAAAATGGAGAATAAAAGATTAAAGCTGAAAAACTAGAGTCCTTTTAAATGATAGAAAAGAGGAGATCAGAGAGCATGCGTGTTGCAGTTCCAAAACTGTACTTTATTATGGAGTTTTGTAAAGTATACATACATTTCCTTTTTTCTTGCCACAAAAGCAAGAGTCCACCAAGGCAGAATTATCAAGACAGAAAGTCACAGCAGAGGTAAATGTGCTCATGTCGTGACTGGAGGAGGGAGATGGGGAGAAGGAAAAGCATATCCTTTAAGTCCACGTCCTTAGTAACCCACCTGCATTGCTTCATCTCTCCTGATAACAGCCCGTTAAACTATGAAGTCATCAGTGCTTTGAAGCACTCAGAGCTTTCTTGATCCAGTTATCTTCCAAAAGTCCCACCTATCGACATGATTGCATCGGGCCCCGAACCTTTCTGGTGTGATCTTTTGAGGGATGGTACATATTCACATCATGACAACCATGGTCCCCAAAATACAACCCATCTGTGTGGATTGGAGACCATTTTCCTACCACGAGTTCATAGTGTCTTAGAAATACAGAGCATTTTCCATGCTCCACCATTTACCAAAAGAGAAACCAACTGAAATGCAATATTTCAGTGTGTCATCAAGAAAAAAATAGAAAAAACAACTTCAAATATATGCAACATAAATTATCTCATTTGTACCAATCAGAACCGGAAGTGGAATAAGGATGCATAATTGATTAACTGGAGACCACGTCCATTATACTTGCTTTGAGAGGGTAAATTTAGGCTTTTGTGGAAGTCTACACAGCATGTACATTTCCCCTGATTACTCTGAACTTCCATACCTGAGATCGCTCTAATCAAAGAAAAATCATCTCGGTATAGCAAATATAAATGACTTATCTTCTAATTTCACACATAATCACTGCACTGCTTGCTTCCTGGGATGAAGTTAATCAAACTGAGTAGTCTACAAGAGATTACATCTCTATAAATATTATTAGTGTCTACAGGATGAATTTTGTTCCCAGAAATACATAAATATGTTTCTCAGTGGATTACTGTCAATGGATAGCTATTTTCCTTTCTTTATGAATATATCTGACTTGCGAATCTGTCGTTATTGACATACTCATTTTAATTAGCAAAATAGGTAAATATTCATGAAATAATATAGCATAATGTTGTAAATGACTATAAATGAATGAGTATAAATACAACATCTAACATATTCAGAATTTAATTTCCAAATATGCATTAGGCAGAAACTTTATTATATGTCATAAGCTTTATCATACATCAAAATCAGAAACCAATCTATCTTTTTGTCTTATGTGTAAAATGCAGAATTAAAATTATTGGACTGAAGAAAATTTGTCATTTTGCCATTTAGAAAAAGTGTAAGAAAAAATCTACCAAATGGTGTCTTTTTCACATATGCGAAGGAAGCTAATTGGATGGGAATATAGCTCAATTTTAGAATATTGGTTTATTGTACTTAAGGACTTGGATTCAGTTACAAGCACCACAGAAAATTTAGAGAGGGAGGGAGAGAGAGAGAGAGAGAGAGAGATGCTATTACATTTCAAAAGTACATTCCTTCCTAAATGTAATCTGGTTTTTATCAGTCTTACAGTTAAGACACTCAAATTAAGTACTTTTCATTTCTTGGACACATAAAAACCTTAGAATGATACTCTATAAAGGATGCAATTTTTAGTTTTCAAAAATCACTTTGGCTTTCAAGATATCTTTTCAAGAGCATTTAATACACTTGAGTAGTCACAGATACCAGGTACTTACTCTCTTAAGGGAGTGTTTTCCAAGATAATTAAAGGACTTGATAAGTTATTTCATGAAATCATTGAATCTTTATATCTTGCAAGCATATAAATGCATAGCCAACAACTTTCTCTTTTGGAATCATTTAAATCAGTTGTCAAAAGTTAGCTATGATTTCTACAAGGAAAGTACCAAGACTTGAGTGCAAATTTTCATTTTTCTATACTAATAAAAGTTGATCTATTTACAGAAATGTTATTCAAAATGCTACTTCATAACCCATGTTTTAAGCTTATATTATTTATTCAATACATAAGTGAATTAAATATGTCATCCATTCTCTTTCTCAGTAACAGCCTTGATAAACTTTAAAATTTCATTTTTCCACTCCTCAGTTATTATTTATTAACACAAGGCTATCATAAAGAAAGCAAATAGTAACAAATGCCAGTGAGGTTATAAGGATAAAGAACTCTTTCCACATTTTTTCTTGTTCTTTTCCTGAAAGATGATATTTGCCATATTCTAGTAACTGACAGATTTCTTAACTATGATCCTTGTAAGAGTCTTGGATTACTTGAAAATCATCCTTAAATAAATTTCTTGGCATTACATATTGTGTATGAGTAGATTGTGTGTGTTCACGTACTTAAAAATTTCAGTTACTTCCATATCTGATTATATATGTAGGAGTCTAATGTCTAAGCCCAAGTCAGTATCTCTTGTTCCATTTTTGCCTGTCCAAACTTACACAAACTATCACCACAGGAGAACAAAATACGAACTCTTTTTAAGTATTTGAGAGTATTATAATGGGAAAAACATTTCCCTTTTTTCTTTATGCTTATCTAAGTTTTACAATTTTTGTTGAAAAAATAGGTTCTATCATAGTAAATATGGAAAAAAATTACATTCCCTACCCCACATTGATTCTACAACACTGGTGATTCATAAAATACAGGAATTAGACACAGTGGGTGGAATACTAAGATAGCCTGTCACGTTTTTTAGGTGGGAACTTTTTGCAGTACAGATGGCATCCAGACACAGCAAGGATGATATTATATGAATTGGTAAAGTGATAGGAGTATCTATGCTCCAGTATTATGGTTTTGCTTTTGGGAAATCAATAAGATATTTGGAAATCTGGCCAACTGTTGACAAATCAGCAAATACACAGAACCGTGCTTGGTCTTATGATTTTCTGGATGGATTAATTTTTAAAAAATGAAAACAAGTTACTCAACCATATGCACACTTATCCTGATGTATATTTATATCAATAAATACAAGAAGTGATTGGAGAATAGATTTAATGTTTGGCATAACTTTATTAGGACACATGTTAAGGAAAGCTAGAGGAATTATTTTGAGGGGAATTAACTGAAATATGTCTTTTACGACATCATTGTCTACATATTCACTTGTATAAATTATAGATCTATAATATCTGTCAACCTATGTATCAAATAGTGGAGAGACACATGGAATATTTGATCACTATTATTTAATGACTATGTGAAATAATTCATATTACATTCATAATTGTTTCATGGTTGCATGTAACATTTTAGGACAATTGGTATGAAGCTTCATTATTTTGACAAGCCCTAGATATTTCAGTGTGGGTTTGATGTGACCCTATTTCTCTTCTTCTCTCTCTTGGTGTCCCTCTGTCTCTCTCTCTCTCTCTTCCTTCTTTCTCTTTACTTCTTTTCCATCTCTTTCCCAGAGTTTCTAAAATAATTGTATCCAAATAAATACCAGGAAATGGGACTTTAGGGGACAAAACATGTATACTGCTAAAAACAGTAAGGAATAAAAACTTACTTTTACCTTGTGTGAGAAACTGTCAGATAACTACACACAAGCACAATTAACAGCCTTCTTGCTATAATTGGTTAAAACCTGATTCTGCTCTATGATACCTTCTCACCTTCTCTGCCCTCTTTCATATGCAATTCTAGCGGTTTGAAGCTCTTGGACCTTTTGAGTTACACTGGCACGTGTAACTATGGGTTATAGAAGTAATCTCATTGTGAACAGGTCTCTTGCTGATTCAATGCATGATAAATTACACTACGTTCTATACTAACACTAACATTCAAGGTATTTTTAGCTTTTATTTAATGAGTAAGTGGGACCTATTTGGAAGGAAAAGAAGGAAGGAAGGAAGGAAGGAAGGAAGGAAGGGTGGGAAGGAGGGAGGAAGGAAGGAAGGAAGGAAGGAGGAAGAAGGAAGGAAGGAAGGAAGGAAGGAAGCAAGAAAAGAAATGAGAGTCGCGTGATTGCATGACCTTGAATCACCATGGCGTGAATATTCACTCCATCATCCTAATTGTTGGCTCAAGGTCCGCACTATTACGAGATGCATAAACGCAGAGCACAGGTTATTCCTTACTGAGGGTTGGCAGAATAGGGACAGTTTGTCGATTTTTCTCAGAGGCTACACATTTTCAATTACAAAGAAAGGGTTTTCTGGACTAATTTACAGCATGATGACTCCAATTAATAGTACTGTAGTATGCAGCTGGGATTGGCTAAAGCTTGATGTTAAGTGGTCTTGCCGAGCTATTGTGTGTACACACACACACACACACACACACTTGCACACACACATACACACACACTTGCACACACACACACACACACACACTTGCACGCACACACACACACTTGCACACACACACATACACACACACTTGTGCACACACACACACACATCCCTGCACACAGCGATTAACAATGTCAAGCAATAGACATGCTAATTACCTTGCTCATGATAATTGTTTATCAACATTATTTATACCAAAACACCACACTGTGTAACTTAAATGCATACAAATTTGGCAATAAATGGACAAAAATGCCTGTGTATCATCAAGAAATGTTAAAGGAGGCCTTATTAGCTTCTATTTAGTATTGCCTTAAGAAAGGAAAGCTTTGCATGACTTTGATTATAATCAGTCCAGATCTTTTTTTTTTTTCTTCAGTAAAATCATCCAAAGAAGTATCTGTGATTAAAAGAAGCTGGGAAATGACTTTTCCTAAAATTATCCAATCCTTATTCCAATACTTTTAAAAATATTCTTTTCAAAATTGTTTATTTGAACTATTTAAATTTTTTTTTAAAATGCATAGTATCTGGAGATCTGTCAATCTTCTGTCTAAATATCTACATATCTACCTACCTTTTCAATGTTCAAATATTTGAAACAACCATGGAAAGAATTGATTGTGAAACTACTTTCTCAGACTAGCTTCCTGTTTCCTGCAGTATTGGAATGTTATACATAAGTATACCAAAATCTCATGTGAGTACATTAATTTGGTATCACAAACTTATGGTAATAAAAGAATTTAAAAAGAAAGAAGCACTCTCATTGAAAATATGTACAAAAGACCGGGGATTTAGCTCAGTAGCATAACTGCCTGCCTTGCAGGCATGAAGTTGTGAGTTTGATTCCTGGTACCAAAATTAAAAAAAAAAAAAAAGGAAAATATATACAAAGCAATATTATGTCAGTGTTGTTATATGCAGGGAAATCTGTGAAGGTGATTAAAAATGAAATGAAACTTATGCTACTGAGATGGCAAAATAGAATCATATGTTGGTACTATCATCACTGGCATAGAATGTTCCAGAGAATAAAGTATTTAGATTCATGTAAGAGACACTTACAAACACTACTGCTGAAATCATTACACTCATACTTGTAAAATGTAAGTAAACTAGGCACAAAAGTACATCATTTTCATCTCCCTAGATTTATAAAGATATACATAACTTCTAGAAGGAAATCATAAAATTTTACAGTAGGAAAATCATCTTTCTACATAATATTTGGAACACTTAAAATGAGCTAAATTACCTTTAAATGCAAAATAACCATAAGGTTTTTGTCTGACTGGACTACTCTCCTCTCTTCTGCCAACAACTTATAGCTTCCACATAATTTTGTTTGAATACTTAATTATTTCACAATTTTAGCAACTTCTGGGTTGTTCCCCAGAGAGCACTGGAACAGGAAAAAAATTGTGCTATTTTAGGTGACTACTGCTGTTGACCGACATCACCACGAATTAGAACAAAATCAGAGCACTTGGCCCCAAATAAGGGTATCTCCCCACCAAAGCTTGGGAGAGAGGAAGTTACAATCATTCCGTCACCTTTTACTTCATAGCAAGTCAAGTCTTTCTTAGAAAATTATAATTTTCAAATAGCACTAATATTGAAGATTAGAAGTCAGCATGCAATTGCTATTGAACCTTTGCACATTTAGTGAAAACAAAGTGCAAAATAGTTTTCTGAAAAACCACGTATTCCTCTGCATTTTCTTCTGGAGTCCTAAGGGAAACAACATCTTCTGCTTTCACAACCCAGCTGAAAAGCATTGAGAGTCAAACCCTGTGCTGATTTCCAAACGTTGCTTTGTTATCCCTTTTAACTACAATTAGAAAATTAATCTCTTTCCCAAATAGAAATAAACCTAAAACCATAAAAATGATATTGCTCTTTTTTTCTTTCATAATTTCAAGTTTTAATTGGTATGTGGGTAGGACAAAATATGTTCCTAAAACGTATGTATCTATTATACAATCATCAAACATTTTTTTGTAGTTTTTGCTGTTGTTATTGGAAAGCCCTTCTGTTTGCTATCTACGTACCCCCTTGGGGGAGAAAGTGGGACATGTATCATACACTCTTGTCAAAAGGTTACATATTCTGTTTCCAGTGCTTATAGCTTTTTGAAAAATCCCTACTTATATCTCCTTCTTCTACTCAGGCATATGAGTAACACACAGCTGCAGAGAGACAATTCACATAGAAATTATATACACTCAAACAGTAAAATTTTAAGAAAATACTGCAATTTAAATCATTCCTAATTGAGAATTGGTCAAAATTTCCATAACATTTTTATGCATAAAGGGAGAAGGTTCTCTCTATAAGTAAGTTGCCATGTGCTTCAAAGATAACCAGAGGTACCATCCAATGCAGAAATAGTTTATGGAATTTCTCCAAGGTGTTTGGATTTGTTTCCTACACACACCACACAAACACACACGCGCATATACACACACAGAGAGAGATGGATGCAAATATGAACATGCAGGCTCATTATGTGTAGATCCAAGACATAAATTTTGATAACCACTCTCTCTATATATATTTGTGCCATATATTTTCATCTATATTACATATTTTGTACATATATATGTATACATCATACATACGCATCAAATATTTATGCTTATCCATGACTTATATGTACGCATATATAATACATACGTAACAGGTGTCCATCCAATATATGTGTCTCTTGGGCTTAAACATATGTATAGCATGGCATGCAGTCATAGTCATTGCTCACATATATGTGGTTATGTCATATATATGTGAATATGCCATACATATGTGTGTTTCTGTCATATATACATATCATGCTTGGTTATATCCAAGTGATGTGTAGGCATCCACCTCTTCCATACCCAACTGTCTATCTGTCTGTCTGTCAGTCTATCTGTATTTCTGTCTGTCTGTCTGTCTATCTATTTACCCATCCATCCATCCATCTATCCATCCATCCATCCATCCATCTACTCGTCCATTTTTTCAGGTCACATATAGGCATGTAATTTATTTGTGGTATTGGGGATTGAGCTCAGAGCTGCTCTATCACTCAATCCTTTTAATTTTCATTTTCTTTGGAGCCATGGTGTCACCACATTCACTGGGGTGAACGCGAACTTGCTACCTTCCTACCTTAACTTCCTCAGCAGCTGAGATTACGGCTGGGGGTCACTGGACGTCACTGGACACAGACACATCCAATTTTTTGTTTTGTTTTGTTTTTTGTCTTTTTGAGACAGGGTCTCGCTATGCAGTCCAGGCTGGCCTTGAGCTCACTGCATGGCCCAGGTTGGTCTTGAACTCACAACGATCCTCCTGACTGAGCCCCCCAAGTGCTGGGATGACAGGCATGCATCACCGTACCCGGCTTCCAATTCTTACACATACATATTTTCTTCTGTATGTTCATTCCTGTTCTCATGTGCAATTCTCATACATATGTGAATTCATGTCATATGTGCATAAGCAACTCTTAGACATGCATATATTAGTCATATAGATAACCCATTTTTGAAACATGCACTATTAATCCATATATGCACAAGCAGTTCGTAGCCACGTGCTCATATCACATACACATAACAAATTCTTACTCATATTCTTTGATTATTCATATATGAATTTATTTTATTTTTGTAGTGATATGGGTCAAACTCAAGCAGTTGTAGCGAGTTGGCTAGCCCTCTATCATGAAGCTATACCTTCTGGCTGTGTGTCCTTTTTGTTTCTTTGCTTTTTTCTACACACATAGTCTTGCTATGTAGTACACAGTGATGTTGGACTCACTGTGTGACCCACTGTAGCCTCAAACTTGTATTAATCCTCCTGCCTCGGCCTACTGTATGGTGCAATTACAGGTATGGAACATCTCACTGGGATATCAAAGATCTTATGTAGTTGATGTACTTTATTATTTTCATTTTGGAATTTAATTTTACTGGTGCCTCATTAATGACTTGTCTTTCTTTCTTTTTTTTGTACTGGAACTTCAACTCACAACCTTACGGGAAGGTGCTATGCCTCTGAGTTATATCCCCTCCCCAATAACACTTTTTTGGGGCATGATTATATTAAGTAGGTAAGTTGAGCCAGGCAAGGCTCAAACTTGCAAACCTCCCACCTCACCCTTCCAGAGTGCTGGGATTACCGGCGAGCTCCACCAAACCCAGCAAAACATCTTAACAAAGCTTTTTGTGTGACTGTGTGTAAAATTCACACTAAATGATACTGACATATGCTTAAGTCTCATAAATTAAAAATGAATGCATTTGCATAAAATCAAATTTGATATTTTATTTAAAAACCAACAAATCAAAATCATCACCTCGTTAAATGCTGGGTTATGATGTGAATATACTTAAAGCAGCCATCTCTCAAATGTGTATAAACCAGCAAAAAGAGAAGTATATAAAAAGGGATCTATAAAAGCGCCAGAGATAGAAGCAATGATATGGTATCTTACAAATTGCAAGAAGTACTTAGATTTTTAATATCAGAAATGACCTTCTGTGGTCACAGAATGATGCTTTTTATTTGTTATATGTGACTAAGACCACACACAACAGTACACCTTTGCAGCATTCTAGAATCTTCTTTGCAGAGAAGATTGGTGTGGTGTTTTTAATCACATCATCTCACACTGCGATGATATTTAGACCTCATGACTCAGGTATCAAGTTGTACAGAGAATCCCAGTAAATACCCTTTAAATACCAAGGACTTCTGGTTCGCGGGCGTTTTCACAAACAGAATATTCTAGAGGTAGGGACCGAGCATAAACATGACACAAGAAAAACGAAGCATATTTTCATTGCTAATGATCACAATTCTGACTCTGTAAATATAGACAACATCATTGGCAAAAAGCATTCTCTAAAGAGGTGAAATGGCTCTTACATTTTTGAAGTCTCATAAGAATGAGCACAAAGAAACAGGACACATCACATTGTTTCCTCTCTAATGTCAACAGATTCTTCCCAGCATGTCCAGATTCCTGCAGGGTTGATTTCACCAGACACGATTGGGTTGACCTGCTCCATGTGGGTGAGTCCTTTTCACCTAATGTCTCTGACTCCATCTGCGTTAGGATAGTTTTTTAAAGATGAAAGGAATGAAATATATGTATAATTATCCGAGAGGATTTATTTCTTTTTTATTTTAAAAAAGAAAAATATATGGAGATTCCTCGAAAACCTAGAATTAGAAGTCACATTCAATCCAGTTATTCCCCTCATAGATATCCCCCCCCCAAACTGAAGAGGTCATGTCACAGTGATATATGCACACCCGTGTTCATAGCAGCACAATTTGTAAGAGCCAAATCTCGGAAACAACAAAAATGCCCATCAACCGCAGAGTGGATGAAAAAGATGTGGTATTTTTATACAATGGAATATTACTCAGCTATAAAAAGGATAATCTTGAGGCTTTTGTAGGCAAATGGAGGCAAATTGAGACCATCCTCATAAGTGAAATAAATCAGACTCACATTTGTAAATATCATATTGTCTCTCTCATGTAAAAAATATTAGTAAAAAACTGAAACAGTAATAAGATCCCAAATACATAATAGATATTGAGATAATAAAAGGGAAAGAAAATACTCTAAAGAATATAGCTGTATGTGTGTTTAAGTGTGCAAGACAGATAACCAAACTACTAAGCTTCTGTTAGTTCATCAAACAGAATGGTTCGCACTGTCATTATCTGATTGTCGGCTTTTTACGGTTTGATTTTGTGAGTTGAGAAACTGCTTCTAAGATAACAATATATAATGTATCAATTAGTGATTTGTTACTGGGTTTTTGAGACTGTATATTATTTCTACCATTTTTCTCTGCTTTGTTTTTTTTCCTCTAAATCAAAAAAAAGCAAAGCATAAAAAAGAATAGAAATAATACAGCATTGCAAAAAATAGGGAGTTAACACTAATTAGGATATGGCATATTGTTATCGTAGATGTAGTTGTTCAGGTTACGCTTCTGCACTGTTGGTGGGGTGTAGACTGGTGCGCTCCCTGTGGAAATCAGCGTGCAGATTCCTCAGAAAAACAAAGAGAAAGAAAAAGAAAAACAACTAAGATTGGAAGGCCCATTCAATCCAGCTATCCCCCTTCTGGGTATATTGGCAGAAAAATTGAGAACGTCATGCTACAGGGACATATGTGCACCCATGTTCATAGCAGCACAGTTTGTAGCAGCTAAATCTTGCAAACAACCCAAATGCCCATCAACAATGGAGTGGAGATCCAAGGGGATTTACTAGGGAGGGGTACAGGATTAGAGGCAGGAAACTAGCTCTACAGTGGATACCCATGGGGGAGATCCCAAGAAGACACGCTCTGCTTGAATACTGCAGGGATGAAGCTAGAGGATGCAATATCCAGCCCAGTGCAAGGTCAAAGGCTCGGAAATGCCCAGGAAGCTTCCCGGGAAGACTGCGTGAGAAGGCCACACACCATACACCAATGTTCAAAGGCAATAGCAGCGAAGGACGAGGCTTCTCGGCAAGCCCAGAACTCTTCCGAACAGACACACTTCCCTCTTCGTTTTCTTTGTATGCTTTGCATCTTTCCATCTTGATTTGCTGAGCTCCATGCTCAGACATCCACAGATCCACCCAAAGCTGTGAATTCCTCACCTGCAGGTGGCCTCCCAATGCACCCAAGGCGACACCTCATGCTGAAGTGTCACACTGTGTCCTGGGTGGATGTCTCCTGCCTCGGTCACCCAGTGTGTTAGGCTTATCGATAATGTTCTCCAAACATCTTCTAATGACAAATGCATGTCTATTTAAGTGTCCTATTCAGGAATGATCAAAAAGGGCAGACAGAAACTTTTTCTTTCCAAAACAAACAATCATAACAATCTCAATCATGCTGCAGATATAGCAGGAACTGCAAACACCTGGCTGGAAATCACACGATCGGAGTTTGATTCCTGGTATAAAACAATACAAAGCACAACACAACAAAAACAAAAAACCCACAAAAAACAAATCTCAATCATAATCTGAACCATAGTGAGATTCTTCTATTATTATGGACATAAAGTTTCATGGACATAAATTTTTAAGTTAATTATAAATTTAGTAGATATCCACACAGAATCAAATGAAATTGGAAAAAGACATACCTCCCTTACAGCCTGATTAAAGGTTCAACACAAGACGATCATGTTTAGTAGAGCTGGATACTGGGAGTTTGAAAACCATTTACCAGAAATCACAAATGGATAAAGATTTCAGAAATAAATGCTGAAATTCCAACAGATACCTGTCCAGTAGGACTTCCTCTGAATGCAGACATGCATTAAAAATATCCCAACATATAGGAGTATGTCATATTATCAGTTGGTACAACAACAAATTTTAGAAGAGTAAGACTAGATTAAGAGCTGTGTGGTGCCTAATAAACGTGTTTAGTAAAATATGCTGCTCAGAAAAGGAAACTATGAAATAGTTAAGATGTTTTTGAAACTATTACGTAAGTATTTGGATCTCTTACTATCCCAATGAAAAGGAATAAAGCACAAATAGATACATGGGTCTCAAACATAAATTGTAAGCCTACACACTTAGGTCTGACATCTAAACTAGGAGTCAAGTGGAATTGCACGTTACTGTGGAAATTGTGAAATACACAAATAATAATAATAAACATAGCTGAACATAGCGAGTGCTACAGATTTTCAGAAGAAGCATGCTTGGGTTTGTATTTCCCTCGTGCCGTTCACAATAATTCATTCCAACTGCTTCCAGCCTCAGGTACCATGTGACATAATCACAATTATGTCATTTTTAGGGAAAACTGCCTACCGCAAGGGATGATGGGGCATTACAGCTATTTAAGACAGAAGGGCTCCATTATTGTAAAGACAACCCTGATAGAAACCTCTTTCTTTCTATTCTCTGCTTGCTTCCCATCCAATCAAAATTGCCTACATCGTAGTAATTCATGACCCTTTTCTCCCCCCGTAGTTCCCATTTATCATTTGTCCTTGACATTTTCTATGCGCTTTCTCTATGGCTTGCATGTGAAGCAATGCTAAAGATGTTGGCTTGATTCACGCTGCTGGTCGTCCTTGTCTCGCGCATCGACTCTATCAGCGCCCCAGCTCTGGGACAATCAGTAGCCAGGATTCCACCTGTGTTCATCTCCTTCCAAACCTGCAATGCATTTGCATCCAGCAGTAAACTAAAATTTTCTCCTTGTGGTCTCTTTTGCCAAAAAATCCAGCTACGCAAGACTGCATGCTGCAGAAAAATTCCACAGTGCTGCACAAAAATGCAGTTATTTATGATGCTCATAACATAGCATCTCGATTTCCAAACCCTTTACCCTTCTCCTCTTTCTTTCTTTATCACCGAGTGTCTACGGCCTGGTTTCCTGTGACCTCTCCTTTGTTTTATTCATGCACTCATTTCCACTTGC
>PVJX010035867.1:0-17933 GCA_004027295.1 Dolichotis patagonum | reverse complement strand
CAGAGTGGCCCGGGCTGTTTGGATTGGGAATATTGTGGAGACTGGCATCTTGGCCAGGTCTGTTTGGGACCGGGAACTTTTCAGAAACCAACATTCTGGCCTGACTCTTTGGGACCTGTAGGCCCTTCACTTGCAGGGAACCTCCTGGAGACCTGCCTGGGACAAAGCACAGAGGCCTGGCCTGCCTGAGATTCCACAGGCTCTGGGGTGGCCACACTCAGCATTCACCTTACAACTTAGGAGCCAGGAGCCCACAGAGGGGAGTTAGGACCCTATGAGGAAGCCAAGAGCCTGTGGGAGAGCCACTGCCCCTCCAGGAACTGAGGGCGTAACAGGTAATTTGCCACATAAGCAGAGAAAGCTTTGGAACACCGCTCAAAGTAAGGAAATATAGAAAAATGACAAAAGGAAAGACCAAAAGGCAGGCCCAAAGCCCTAGCCCTCCCCAGGAAAATGATGGAAACTATGAATGCTAATAGAAAAGAAATGAACTCCTTGGAAAGATTCAAACAGAAATCCAGGAGATGATTGGGAGATGACTGAATAAGGGTGAGAATAGAATATCAGATCTAGATGACAGGATTGAGGCTAGCGACCATGAAAAGAAAGATATCTTAAAACTATCAAGGGACCATAAGAAATCAATCCAACAGCTACAAGTTGAAGAAAAGAAAAGCAATGTTAGAATGAGTCAGTGAGAAAGTGGAAGATAAGCACATACGCCATAAAATAATACCACAGAAGTAAAGGAAATAAACATCCCAAACATGGATAAAGAATTTTATATTCAAAGAAGTGAAGGATGTAGAACTCCAAATAATCATGGCCAAAATAGATGAACAACAAGGCATACAATAATCAAGATTCCAGAAATTCAGCATAATCACAGAATATTAAAAACAGAGGGAAAAAATCACCTATAAAGGAAAAGAAATAAATCACCTCAGAATCAGCACTTTTTGACACAAACCTTCAAATCAAGGGGAGGTTGGAGTGAAATATTTCAAATTCTAAGAGAAAGCAACTTCCAACCCAGATTGATGTCCCCCCAAAAAATATCTTTCAAACTCAATGGAGAAATAAAATAATTCCACCATACAGAACACCAAACCTGCTCTCCAAAATGCTCTGAAGGATATTTTAGAAAGAGATAATGAAGACCACAATTCCAAGAATACCAATAGAAAGAATCCACCAGGCAGAGCAACCAGTTAAACAGAGGGAAAGACAGAGAACCATCAACAGGAAAATAATATGAGAATGATAAGCCAATACATATCAGATATAACGATCAATGTAAATGGTCTCATTTCACCAATCAAAAGAGAAAGACTAGTTGAATGGGTCAAAAAGAAGGATCCAACAATATATTGCATAGAAGAAACACATTTAACTGAAAAAGAAATTCATAGACTGAAAGTCAAAGGATGGAAAACAATACTTCATGTTAGGAACACAGAAAAAAGCAGGGGTAGCTATTCTATTTTCAGACAATGTAAACTTCACCCAAGACTGATCAAAAGAGACAAAGGTCACTGCATACTTCTTAAGGGAAGACACCATGAAGAAGAGGTAGCAATCATAAATATATATATGCAGGAAATATCAGTGTGCCCAACTATATAAAACAAATATTAATGGACATGAAAAAATCAGATAAGCACAAATTTAATTGTAATGGGGGACTATAATACCCTACTGTCACAAATAGATTAACTGGACAAAAAAAAATGAAACCTGTAAACAAATGGACTCAATGAATGTCTACAGAGTGTTCCACCCCATAACATCAGAATATGCATTCTTCTCAGCTGCACATGGAACATTCTCCAAAATAGAACACACACTAGACCATAAGAACATGCTTAAGTAAATGTAGAGAAATTGAAATATCCTGTGCATATCTGACCACAGTGCAATGAGAGTGGAAATCAGCAAAAGCACAAAGAAAACTACCTAAATGAATGGAAATTAAATTAACACCCCCCTGAACAACCAATGGGTCACAGAGGAAATTAAAGAAGAATTAAACAGTATCTACAATTATATGATAATGCTGATACAACATACCAGAACTTATAGGACACAATGAAGTCAGTTCTAATAGAGAAATTTATAGTAGTGAATTGTCACATCAGAAAAAGAGAATGAGCTCAAATAAACAACCTAATATTCTTCTAGAAATAAAAGAATAAATCAATCCCAAAGCTCACATGAAGGCAGAAATTATAAAGAGCAGAAGTTAATGTAATTGAGACTAAGAAAGTAATACAACAAATCAATGAATTGAAAAGTGAGTTCTTTGAAAGATTAAATAAACCCTTATCCAACCTTATCAAAAAGAGGAAAGGAAAGACTCAAATTTATGCCATTAGGAATGAAAAGTGTAAAATCACAATGGATCCTGTGGAAATCCAAAAGATTATCAATACCTGCTTCAAGAACCTGTACTCTAATAAGGTGGAAAACACAGAAGAAATGGACAGATTCCTAGATACATGTAAACTGTCAAAACTACATCAAAGTTATACAAAATTCTAAATAATCAAGTATCAGTCATTGAAATTAAAAATATAATAAAAAAAACTTACCAACAAGGAAAAGCCAAGTCCTGATGGATTCACTGATGAATTCTGAAGAAATTTAGAGAAGATTATATACCATGACCAAGTAAATTCAGTAGTGTGGCTGGATACAAAGTCAATACTCAAAAATCAATAGCATTCCTGTACACAAACAACAAACCCACTGAAAAAGAAATTAGACAAACCACACCTTTCACAATAGCATCCAAAAAACTGAAATACTTAGGAATCATTCTAACAAAGGAAGCAAAAGATGTATACATTGAAAATTACAGTACTCTGAAAAAAGAGGTTGAAGAGGGTATCAAAAAATGGAAAGATATTCTTTGCTCAAGGATAGGAAGAACCAACATAACAAAAATGGCCATACTTTCAAAATTGTTACACAGATTTAATGCAATCCCAATCAAAATGCCATTAGCATGCCTCACATAACTACAGAAAACAATACTAAAATTCATCTGGAACCAGAAAAGTCCTATAATCACAAAAACAATTCATAGCAACAAAGGCAAATCAGGGGACATCACAATCCCTGACTAGAAATTACACTACAAAGCTATTGTGATAAAAATATCATGATACTGGAAAACTAAACTAAGGATCTGAGGATTGAGGATCAATGGATCTGAGGATCAATGGAACAGATTAAAAGATGCGGAAACAACCACAAACACATTTGACCATCTAATCTATGACAAAGGAGCCAAACATGTTCACTGGAAGAAAGATAGCCTCCTTAACAAAGCGTGCTAGAAGCTTTCCACATACCATGGATTAAACTAGACCCATGTTTATCACCATATGCTTAACTAAAATTGAAATAGATCAAAGATTTAAATATTAAGACAGAAACACTAAATTTGCTGGAAAAGCAAATAGTCAGACCTCTTCAAGACAAAGGTGTAGGCAAGGATTTCACAAACAACATCCCAATAACACAGGAAATAATACACCATTTTCAGTAATTTACATTTAGTCTTCACTACTAGTTTATGGCTGGAGGCTACCTATTAGACCACATGGCTCTCAACTGTGCTCGCCTTAGGTAAATCTTACCGTCTTAGCATTAGATAATGTAGGTGGGCTATACAGCATTGAAAATTATAAGCCACCTCTATAGATTGAAAGAGCTGACAATTCCATGCTTGAGGTGTTCACCCTGCCATGTCTGACCCAGTATCTATGTCCTGGTATTTGGTACTATGATGCTCCAGTCTCCTGGTCAGTGTTTAGCTATGACACCTCTAGGCTTTCCTGCACAGTCTCCACATCCATGCAGTCCATAGCTTTCCCCCACAGTCTGCCCTAGACTCAGTCCTCTCCCAGGTGGCACAGGCTCGCAGGTAGATCTCTGGGTTTCAGGGCTGATCCTGTCTTTTGGCATATAGTCTTGATCAGGAAGCTATTTGAGTCTCTCTTCTGCTACTGCAAAGTGAAGCCCTTCAGCTGATATACACACATATTTAGACTTCATGTGCTGTTTACTGGCTCCCGATGGAGATTACACCCTGGATTCCAATGCTCTGTTCTGTTGGAGTCATTCTCCCCCAGCTGTCTCCACAGGCAGTGGCCCCTCGCTGAGTCTAAAAAACCCAGACTTCCTTCATTGACCCAACTCCTGGAGCTTCGCTTCAGCTTGTCTCCTTCCCTGCTCTGTAACCAGAATTGTCCTGGACCTTTCCTAGGGCTCAGCATGGGTTTCTGCAAGCACTGCCTCTCTCCACAACTGAAAGCCAACTTGATCTTCTGTGCTCAAGGCCTATCTCAAATCCTGTCTCCTCCAAGAAGCCTTTTTCCCTCTCCGGATTTTTCATGCTCTTGAACAAATCTGCTCTTCCAGCCTCTCAGTGGAGCTAACTTGTTTTAGGTCTCTCTGCTGTGGGTCTGGACACAAGGCCAAGGAGGAAAGATTTGCTGACATGTCGGTCCATCTCTGGGGGCCAGAAAATGCTCTGCCTCATACGTGTCCAAGTCTTTCAGAATAGCATTTGGTAAACAGTGTTTGAGAGCTGTCACCTTGTAGCCAGGATAGATAGGTTCCAAAGGGCAAAAAACTTCTGCAAGGGCCCCTGCCCTCTGCTTGGTGAGCATGTGTAACTGATCAAGCCCCCAAGCCATGCTGTGCTTTGTCTTTAAGAGTTCCTGACAAATTAAGAAAATGTGACTTTTGGAATTGAGCTTATTTAGTGTCTTTTTTTATCTCTTCAAGAATCTGCAGTTTTATAGGAAATTCTTCAACTTCATTGAGTAGAAACACATCCAAAAGAATGATAGTCTGTTTTGTTTCAGATCCTTGTCTGTAGGGTAAAATAAACCAATACTTCTCCTTTTCCTTCTGGCAGAGAATCTGCCGTTTATTTGTCATCTTTATCCACCACTCAAGTTCCAGGTGGGCCCCAATAGCCTTGCTATTTGACTGCTACCTCTGTATTAAATTGAAGAACATCTGTGGAGCTGCTCTTGAAAGAAGCTCACATCAGAGTAAATCAGTGATCTCAGCTCATTTTCTGTAAATTGCAGAGTACACAGTCTTTCATAGTAAATCCTGAGCACACAGGTCATAACTCAGGATTTACTCAGGCTTGGCAATAAGACCACGAGTTGCAACTTTAAAATTACATGCATTGTCAATATGTACAGTCATGGTGGAGCATGAATGGTGTTGGATTTAAAAGGTATTTTTTGAGACAGGGTGTAATAGTCAGCATCCCATTGTTGGTACAAGATAATTGAGATACACATTTTAATGGCGGAGAGGTTTATTTTGGCTCATAGCTTCAGGGGTTCCATTATGGGGAAGAACATTATGGCTGAAGGATACAATGAAGCAAAGCTGCTCACTTCCAGTCACCTGGGAAGCAGACAGATAGGGAAAGAGCCAGTTACAGTCCCCAAATCTGTGC
Source organism: Dolichotis patagonum (assembly GCA_004027295.1). Classification (NCBI taxonomy): domain Eukaryota; kingdom Metazoa; phylum Chordata; class Mammalia; order Rodentia; family Caviidae; genus Dolichotis; species Dolichotis patagonum. Next base: position 12,442 of record PVJX010035867.1, on the reverse strand, counting down.
CCCTATGACCCACTCAGATCCACTCAGCACAGTGCATTACTAATCTCCTAGGCATCTCTGAAGTCAATGAAGTTGACAAGATTAATCATCACATAGAAAAGCACACCAGATTTTTAGGCTCAGCATTGGCTCTAGGTAGCCACCAGTCTACTAGAAGCTTGGATTTTCATACTCAAGAGCCACTGTAGTGAGAGTGGTTCTACTCACAAGGCCAGAGCCCAGCAAGACTGGCTAGAAACCTACAGAAACACATTCAGCTGCTGGGCTCTAGGTACCAGGGAGACCTCTCCAAAGATGTTGGGAACTAACTCTTCACCTTGTTTATGTATCTCCTGCCTCATAAACACAACTTCAAGTTCCCTGCTAAGGTAAAGAAGTCAAGGGAAAATTAGAAAAGAAAAATCAGAGAGCTGCAACACATAGGTCAGATTTTTTTTCTACCTTCCATCATGTGCAGGGGAGAACAGAGGGTATTTAGACCTGCAAAGCACATCTGAGACCACTAACTCCATGGATAGCTGCTGGCAGGCAACTCTTACTCATCAGCAGTAACTGCATAGACCTCGGTGTTAAGAAGGATTCTAAGGCAGAATCCTGGCTCAGTGGTGTCTTCTCTGGGTATGAGAAGGGGCACTGACAGGACTGTCTGGTATCTCCATCTGGAATTCCTGGTCCAGTCCCTGGGTTTGGAGACAACCTCTGAGGCTCAGAGAGGGTCATGGAGTATCTAAAGTTATGTTTTTGTTTATTCTCTGTGCAGTTCTTTTTCCAGTCTTCCTAGAAAGCCATAAAATCATGAGCAACCTGGAGGTCCTGGGCCCATGACCTGCAGGACCAGCTTTCACAGGGACACCTCATTGCCCTGGGAAGACTTAAGCACCGGAGCTATGAGCACAGTTGGGAGTTAGAGGAAGAAGGAAGGAGCCCTCGTTGGATAAGCTTGTCTGGAAAACTTAGTGAGGAGCTGATATAGTACCCAAGAAGCTCAGTGGGCCTGATTCTGGGTGATTTTTGTGTCACTCTGTCTTGTTAATGTGGGAAGACATGACAGCAGCATGTCCTAATTACCTGTTTCACTTTGATTTTCCACTGATGACACTTACCAGAGATGTAGCTCCCATGTCCTTTATAGTCCTGTCAGCTTCCTGAATATTGGGTGGCCAACACCATGCTGGCATTTCTTAGGAGTGCCAGTCTGATGGGAAAGGGGACAGTGGCTCCACTTGGTGCTCGTTCATGCTATGGTTAATGGACTCTGTGCACCAGTGAATTTATCAGTATCCATGGGGAAGACTTCTTTCTGGAGCCAAATCTGACCTCTCTGGAGCAAGGCTGAGCCAAAAAATCTCACAAAACTATGCTCCAGTGTTGGGAGTCATCAGTTCCTCCATTCCCTCACCTCTGAGTCCTTCAGGATACAGTTTGTAAACCCAAGTGTATGAGAGCCTCTTTCTAGGGAGTCAGGAGACCTGAGTTCAGGTCCCAACTCTGCCATTTGCTTGCTGGACAGCATTGGATGAATTATGTAACCACTGTGAACCTCAGGTTCCTTGTCTATAAAATGGGCACCAACCTTCCCTTACATGTAAGCTTTGGGAGGCAGCCCCAAGGCTTCAGAGAAACGAAATAAAAAGAGCTTACTGCACTTCCTGAGGGATGGTGGGATCGAGTTTTAAGGACAGGAGGGCTTAGATTTGTTTGATCTCAGGGCTACATCTTCACCATCTGAACAACTTCAAGCAGGTATTGTCATCTCACCAAGGCCTGTGTCCCTGTCTCTTGAGGTTGTTGTGGAGTTTGGTTTAGTATGATTGATTTGAAATGGTTGAAACCTTCAGTACTAAAATGATATAGTTGCCATAGGGTCTAGCCATTCTACTCCTAGGTGTATACCCAAGAGAACTGAAAGTATATGTCAGGGCAAATTTGTGCATGAAGGTTTATAGCAGCATTATTCTTAGGAACCAAAAAGTGAAAACAATTTCTAATGTCCATCATAATGGCGAATGGATGAACAAAATGTGGTCATTCATAAAGTGGGATATTATTTGTCAATGAAAAGGAATGAAGTAATAACACTTTTTACAATAGGGATGAACCTGGAAAACACTGTTCTAAGGGAAAGAAGTTACACAAATGACCACATATTGTGTGATTCTATTTCTGTGAAATGTTCAAGATAGGCAAATCCATACAGTAGATTAATGGCTGTCCAGGGTGGGGTTACTCAAAGGTTGGGTGGGAATGGGGTTATTTAGTGGGTAAATATTCCAAAATACTTGTATAATTCTGAAAAAAACCACTGAATTATACACTTTAAATGGGAAAATTGCATAGATCAAGTCTCAATAAAGCTATTAAAAAATCATGGCCATACCTGATCATAATTTTCAAATAAAGCCAGTTTTTTAATGGCTTTATAGGCAAGGCTTGGTCACATAACCAAGTTTTCCTAGTAAATCCTAGTAAAGAGAGGGACATTTTCCCACTGAATCTATCTGAACGACTACTTAAAGCTATGCCAAGTAGAAACCTTGGGAGCTGTCCTGAATTCCAGAATTAAAAGCCAAGTGAAATAAAATTTACTGTCCAAGTTGGTCTTTTAATAGTGCCTTTATATTTAGGAATAAACTGATACTGTGCTTGAGTTCAGGTCTCAGGGGTCACTGAGACCAGGACTGATTTCATAACACTATTAAAGTGTTACTGATATGCAGAGCACATGTCATTCTCTACAAATATATCCATAAATAAGCATTTAAAAAACTGAATTCTCAGTTTCAGCTTCCAGTATAAAAAGCAGTAATATTTACAAATCAAAAATAAAAGGTCTTTGTCATCCCCTGTAATTTTGGAATATACGAGTATCTCAAAGTTTTAAAAATTGAGAAATATTGCTTTAGGACAAAACTACTATTTTCCTTAGAACATGGAAACACGTATACTATTGCACTTATCACTGTTGTTCTAGTATAGTCTCAAGCACTTATATCAATTATAATTCTAACCAAAGCCAGTAACTTCTCTCGTACAGCAAACCGTAGGATGATTCATGGAGAATGCTATCACTTACCAGAATTTTAGTAATGCTAAGTGGTCCTAGCTCATTAATGCACTTAATAACTTGCTAGTGCCACTTACCTATCTCCTTTTTAAATTTTTTTTTATTTTAAAGATAATAAAACAGAACAAAGCAAATCAGAATAGAACAATGCAAGCAACACAGGACTTCAAAACAAGACAACAGGAAATCAACAGTGGCTACCATAATGTCTCTTGTTTTCTTTGAAATAGTTGTTCATATCTTTATACACAACAATATCAAACATAACAAAATAGTATAAAACCAGTCAAAAGAATGAAAGCATTTCAGGACTTCAACACCAGATAATAGGAAATGAGCAATGGTTTCTATAATGTCTCATTTTCTTCAAAACAGTTGTCCATACTATCACACATAGTAAAATCAAGCAAAACACAGCAGAATAAAACCGATTAAACAAACAAATGAAAGCATTATAGGGCTTCAAAACAGGATAATAGGAAACCAACCATGAATACAATAATACATCCCATTATGTTCAAAATAGCTGCCCATACCATCAGACACTGTAAAATCTAACAAAACAAGACAGAACAAAACCAAGCGGAACAAAATTGTGAGAACAATACAAGAGTTTAAGCCAAGACAGAAGTTAACAGTGTCACTACCCTTTCCTCCTAGGTATTTCCTGCCCTATCACTTTTGTAATATACATTGTGCTTTTTTGATCCCTCTAACTCCTTCTGTTTTTTATGCTAGGGTTCACCCATACAAGTTCAAACTGTTTCACCAATGAACATGATCTGCACTTGCATCTATTTACCTACAAGAGCATCAAGATTATTCTACTTTGTGGTTGGGTAGCTTTTCATGGTACGAAAATACCATATCTTTCTTATCCATTCTGTGGTTGATGGGCAAGTTACCGTTGCTTTTTTTCTGATCTCCTGTTGTATGCAACAATTGTTTTCTCTCCTTTGATTTTCAGTCTATAAATTTCCTTTCAAGTTAAATGTTTCTTTTTTATTTGTTTTTAATTCTTTTATTAATTTGAAGGTACAACATAACAGGATGGAATAAAGCCAATTGAGACAGTGTAGTGAAATTGGTACAGAACTTCACAGCAGGTTACTGGGATGACAGTAATAGGTACCATAGTATATCTCGTTGTGTTCACAATAGTTGTTCCTCAATCGGGTGTAACAAAATCAAAGGAAATATAGAATATTACAGAACTTATCAAAACAGAATATTGAATAGAGCAATACCATTAATCAGGACAAAGCAAAACAGTGATAAAAATATTTGCCTTCAAAGAGATGGTAGAAGGAAATCCCCCTTATTTGCTATATTACATATGATCAACCTCGCAAGAGATGCTCAGACCTCCAGCTCCCACTTGCTAACAGGGTGGGGGGGATGGGAGGTTTGACTCTCAGCCCGCGCACCAGTAGACTCATAGCCACTTACCAGGGCAGCAGGGTGGTTTCCCAGCGCCCTAAGTTCCAACATGGCCGGGATCTCAGGAGATGCTGCTGCTTCTCGCCCTGGGGTGGCCGCGTCTTGCCAGACCACAGCCACTTACCAGGGCGGCAGACTGGTTGCTCCCCTATCTCCCTTTATAGGACCTCTACAAGCAGTAAAAATATACATGTTCATTAATATGGCCCAACACATCTAAAAATAAGAAGCAAATGCCTATAAGTTCAAAACTATTCTTGATATCAATGTTTCAAAATATATCTTACTGAGGAATTATCTAAGCATACAATGATCATCCATTAATTAATGTATTAAATATCAGTCTGAAGGTTTACATTAATTAAAGATCTTGGAAATTATATCCAAGGTGGTACACTACAAAGCATAATTATTTATAATTTTTTTAAGTATTTAAAGAAAGAAAGAGAAAACAAAAGAGAGAAAAAGATAGAATAATACAGAACTCAAAATAAAGAAAAAAATTAACACTGAGAAATTGCTAGTTGAGACATTACATATTGTCATCTTAGGAATAGTTGTTCAAGTTACAAAATCAAAGCATAAGAAATCAATAGACACTCAAACATTGACAGTGAAAACCATTCTGTTTAATAATCCAATAAAAATTTAGTGATATGGTCATTTATCTTACACACTTACACATACAGTTATATCCTTTAGAATACTTCCCTTTCATTTTTACAATATCTATTATACATTTTGTATCTTATTACCCTTTCAATTTTTATTATTTTTTACACTAGTGAGACAATGTAATATTTACTAATGTGGGTCTTGTTTATTTCATTTATGAGGGTAGTCTCAAGTTGCCTCCATTTACCTATAAAGGCCTCAAGATCATCCTTTTTATGGCTGAGTAATATTCCATTGTATAAAAATACCACATCTTTTTCATCCACTCTACAGTTGATGGGAATTTTGGTTGTTTCAAAGATTTAGCTATTACAAATTATGCTGCTACAAATATATCACTGTGACATGACTTTTTCAATTTTTCTGGGAAAATACCGAGGAGGAGAATAGCTGGATTGAATGGAACTTCCAATCCTAGTTGTTGAGCAATTTCCATACTGATTTCCACAGTAGCTGCACCAATCTACACTCCCACCAACAGTGGAGAAGTGTTCCTTTTTCCCCACAGCCTTGCCAACATTTGTTATTGGTTGATTTCTTGATGGCAGCTATTCTTTCCGGGGTGAGATGATATCTCAGTGTTGTTTTAATTTGCATTTCTCAAATGACCAATGATGGTGAGCATTTCTTCATGTATTTATTTGCCATTTTTGTATCTTTATCTGAGAAGTATGTGTTCATCTCAGATGCTCATTTCTGCAGAGGGTCTTTAAATTTGGGGGGCTTGATGCTTTTCAAGTCTTTATACGTTCTAGATATAAGTCTTTTGTCTGAGGCATTGTCTGAGGGCTTCTTTCCCATTCTGAGGGTTTTCTTTTCACTTTGTTAGTGATTTCTTTTGAAATGCAAAATCTTTTTAGTAATATGAGATCCCAGTCGTTGATTCTTTGAAGTATTTCCTGTGCAGTTTGTGTTTTATTCATGAATTCTCTGCCTACTCCTATGTCTCCAAGATTTCTACCTACCTTGTCTCCCAGTAGATTTAGTGTTTCTGTTTTAATATTGAAGTCCTTGATCCATTTTGACTTTAGTGTAGTGCATGGTGATAGGCATGGGTCTAGTTTTGGCCTTTGGCATGTAGAGAGCCAATTTTTCCAACACCGTTTATTAAAGAGGCTATCTTTTTTCCAGTGAACATGTTTAGTCCTTTTGTCAAACATAAGATGGCTTAATGTCTTTGTAGTTGTGTTTGCATCTTATAATCTGTTTCATTGATCCTCAGGTCTATTTCTTTGCCAGTACCATGCTGATTTTTATCACCGTGGCTTTGTAGTATAGTTTCAAGTCAGGAATTGAGATGGCTCCTGTCTTACCTTTGTTGCCCACAATCGCCTTTGCTAGCCTAGGTTTCTTCTGTTTCCAAATGAGTTTTAGGAATATTTTCTCTAGATCTGTAAGGTATGTTAATGGTATTTTGATTGAGATTGCATTAAATCTGTATAACAGTTTTGGGAGTATGGCCATTTTCACAATGTTGGTTCTTCCTAATCATGATGAAGGCATATCCTTCCATTTTCTAATATCCTCTTCAATCTCTTTTTTTAGACTAGTATAATTTTCAGCATATAGGTCTTTTACATTGTTGCTTAGGTTGATTCCTAAGTATTTCATCTTTTTAGATGCTATTGTAAAAGGCAATATTTCCATAATTTCTGTCTCAGTGAGTTTTTGTTTGTGTACAGGAATGCTGTTGATTTTTGAGTGCTGACTTTGTATCCAGCTATGCTGCTGAATTAGTTTATTACCTCTAGTAGTCTTTTAATGGAGTTTTTTGGGTCTTCTATGTAAAGTATTATGTCATCTGCAAATAATGATAATTTAACTTCTTCTTTTCCTATCTTTATTCCTTTTATTTCTTTCTCTTGTCTTGATTGCTCTCTCTTCTCTTGATTGCTCTGGCTAATATTTCCAGAACTACATTGAATAGGAGTGGTGATAGTGGACAGCATTGTCTTGTTCCTGATTTTAGAGTGAAGGGTTTCAGTTTTTGTCCATTTAGTATAATGTTGGCTGTTGGAGTGTTATAAATGGCCTTTATGAGATTGAGGTAAATACCATGTATTCCAAGTTTCTGTAGGGTTTTTATCATGAACAGGTTTTGGACTTTATCAAAAGCTTCTTCTGCATCTATTGAGATGATCATGCGATTTTTATTTTTGGCTTTTTTGATGTGGTGTATTAAATTTATTGATTTGTGTACATTAAGCCATCCCTGCATTCCTGGAATAAATCTCACTTGATTGTGATGCATAATCTTCTTGATGATTTGCTGCATTCTATTTGCCAATATTTTATTGAGAATCTTTGAATCAGTGTCCATTAGTGAGACTTGCCTATGGTTCTCCTTTTTAGTTGGGTCTCTCTCTGGTTTTGGTATCAGCATGATACTTGCCCCAGGAATGAGTTAGGGAGGATTGCTTCTCTTTCAATTTCATTGAAGAGTTTAAGGAGTATTGGTGTCAAATCTTCTCTAAATTTCTTTCAAATTCAGCTGTGAATCCATCAGGACCTGGGCTTTTCTTTGTTGGTAAGTTTTTAATCACATTTTCAATTTTGGTAGCTGATACTGGGTTATTCAAGGTTTTTATATCTTTTTGATTGAACTTTGATAGTTCATATATTTCTAGAAATCTATCCATTTCCTCTGTGTTTTCCACCCTATTGAGTAGAGATTTTCAAAGTAGGTGTTCATGATATTCTGAATTTCCATAGGATCTGTAGTAATTTCTCTCTTTTCAGTCCTTACTGCGTAAATTTGAGTTTTTTCTTTTTTTTTTCTTGATAAGGTTGACTAGGGTTTTTTCTTGATAAGGTTGACTTTGTTTTTTCTCTCAAAAAAACAGCTCTTTGAGTCATTAATTCTAAAAACATAATTGTTAATGAAATAAGTAATTCCTCAGAATGATTCAATTTGGGTAAACAAAAAGTTATATTTTTTGTAGCTCTCAACATTAGTTATGAATAATGTTAACTGTTTGATTAGTAAACCTGACTACTTACATTTAGGAAAAAACATACATAGTAGAATAAAATGTAGGTCGTATCATTTATAGCATTACTTATGGAAGAGTATTTTTTATTAAATGCAAATTATTAAAATAGTCTCATTTGCCAAAGATTCACCTTAATTAAAGTACATAGATTCATAAAATACTCCTAAGTTAGCTTTGCTGATACATTTTAAGTATCTGAAAGGTAATGTCCTTGTTTTCTCATAGTCTGAGGAAAATTTAGTTTATGTAAGTCAGTGGCCCCCAACTTGTTGTCCCCAGGGATTGTTTTATGGAAAACACTTTTCCATAGATGGGGACCATGGTGCTGGTTTGGGGCTGACTCAAGCACGTCATAGGCTCCTTAAAGAATGTCTTTCTGTTCTTTCTGATTTTTCCTCTGCCATCCTGGAACAGAGACATGAGGGCAAGTGCCCCAGTAGCTATCTTTGATGCTGACCTTAAAGAATGAAGCTGACCACTGAGGAATGCCAGACCCGGAGACCCTAGAGTGCTGCTGTATCTGAAGTTTCCAGCCCACCCCATTTCAGCTTCTGTCTCTGGGTGTTTTATGTAAATGTTTAGCAGAGCTTTACCCTAATAGACAAACACAGCTTTCTCGGATGCAAAAATCAACCAACCACAAGTTGGTGTCACTGAACACAGGAATGGCTTTTCATCTATTTAGCTGGTATAGTGCTTTGGAAGCCTGAAGCCAAACTGCTGAACCTTCACTAAAAGAACTATTTGCTGAGCTTTCCACAGGTCTGGCTTTGGTGCTCCCTCTCATGTCCTGAGACCCTTAAGAACATCCTTGCCCCACCGTCTATGATTTCTAAAGCTTAGCCATGTACCGCCTCATGGCTTGGAGATGTTGTCAAAGGGCAAGAAGTGAGAATAGTGTTTCAGGACGCTGCCCTCCCTGCAGTGCACTCAAACATTTGGGTGAGAACTTGAGCACCTAGTGAATCCACCACACTGACCTGGATGGTTCTGTGTTTACAAAGAATCGAAAGATGGTATTTGTAGATAGTACTTCACCCATTTTAGTCGATCAGTAAACAAAGGACTTGAAGACACTTCTTTTGGATAAAAGAATTGTAATGTCTTTCCATGCATGCTGACCTGCTTATCACTTCATCAGAAGGAAATGATCTGTGTTGTTCTAAAGCCTTAATAAAAAACATGTCCTTTTGGGGAAAGGAGAGAGTGAGAGAGAGAGAGAGAGAGAGAGAGAGAGAGAGAGAGAGAGAGAGACTGAATATACAAACAGGTGATGGCCAGAGCATGTATACACAAATTCTGTCCCACAGCCTGCAGCAACCAGCCTGGAAACCACTCCATTATCTACAGTAAGCCCACCTGCTTGTGATACATCAGACTTGTAGGAAGCCATACTGCCTCTAGAGAAATCCAGTAGACCACACCATTACCCCTGTAATAGTCCATCCAATACTCAGACTTGAATGATACCTGACAAACTCCCTAGTTTTTCTTCCTGCTCACAACTTCCCTAGCCAGTGACAAAGAGTGGTCTACTTCTACTAAACCTCTCTGCACATCCTTAGGCCAAGGTGTCCCGGAAGGCTGCATTTTAATTCACAATTTGGCCTCTCCCAACCCCATATGCCTGCCTTTGTGACTCTACTAGAACATGAGTGATGGTGGGTGGCTGACCCTTTACCAAAAGCAACCCTCATGCATAGCTTGTTGTGATTCAGCTGACCTTTGTTAGTTTCCATAGGACACAGAGGAATGCATTTGAGTTCAGACTCTTGTCACACACTGCCTGCTAACTTGATTTTGCTCACACAGGGGATTCTCATCAGCAAAATGAGGCAGCAGGAATTGCCATGCAGTATTCTCACAGTGATACTAAAGGAGAGGGTAGAAAAAAAATTCTGGCTAAAAACAGGCATTCAGAAAAAAAATCCTGGCTAAAAACAGGCATTCAGCCAGGAGAGACACTTCTATTGTATTAAATTTTCCTTCTGGAAGTTGGTGTTATAGCCCTTATGTTTTTTTCTTTCACTTTTTAAGGAAATATTGAGTAATTTTTTTTTTACTTACATAGCACTTTGTAGTTTACAAAGAGTTTCCATATCCATTATTATATTCGTTCCCGTTAGCAAACTGCTAGGGAAGGCAGGAAGTTCTCCTGGGCTCCATTATGCAAATGAAAAGTGAAGCTGGAGATGATGATGGTTAACTTGTTGCCCCAGTAATAAGAGCTGTGCAAATGAAACTGCCAGGCCCTTACCTACCTGACCTCTTTTAGCATGGAGGAAGCATCAAGCCATGTTTTCTCGTCTCCTTAAAGTATTTGTTTAGGATTCACAGCCTTTGCATAATAGCATGTGAATTTTTCATTGCAGAGTGATTTCCCTCTTTGGTGCCACAAACTGGCAGTCTTCCTATACCTGTAGCCTTGGCTTTGGATTTCAGAGACTGTTTGGCTCAGGCTGTGTCTGCTGAGTGCATCCACAGGACTACTAATGCAGGTAGGATCTTGCAGGATCCAGCTGATACTTGGCTGCTCTTCCTGGTTGCAAGGGTGTAGGTGAAAAATGCCCAAGCCCTTCCCTGTTACCTGCTCTACTGAGGGAAGCTCTGTGCAAGGATGAATGATGTGGACCAGGACTCAAGGCCACTTTGTAAAGAGCTGAGCTGATGAAGGCTTCTCTGATCACAAACCAAACCTTTTCCCAGTTCTGACGCCAGAAATTTCAGAAGTGTTCCCTGTCTTGAGCCAGCAAGTGGGAATCCAAATACTCAGGCCTGAGTGCAGGGCAAAAGAGCGAACGAGGGCAGGGGTTCCTGCCTTTAGAGTGTAGGAATCTTACCTGGTGGGAAAACATGGACCAGTAACTGTTTTGGGTTCTGATGCATCAGGCACTGCTGGACCCTCAGGAGGCTGTAGGTTAGGCCAGGGAAATAAGGGCAGGCCTGGATCCTGCAGCTGCCTCATATCCGAGATCCTTGAGAGGTGAGATGTAAATGCATCAGGCAGAGGAGTGGACCCCAATTACTCTAACAGCCGTGTGACAGTCTGTACCTCCGGGAAGGAAATCTTGGTTTCTGCTCTAAAGAATATGTTGCAGAATCTCTAGAAATTGAAGGTTCTTGTAAAATGAGCACTGGTGGTAAAAGCTGGATCGAGGGTCACCTGTGGTCTTATCTGAGGGCACTAGGCACTCTGATTTGGAAAAGTTCCCAGCCAGTAAGAAGATGGGTGAGAACAGAGGCCTGAAAGTTCTCTTGTTCAGTGTGTTTCAGAGAAGACTCAGTTCCCTCCCAAGTCTAGGTTTGGTGTTAGGCAAGAATGTTGATCCCTCACCTGAATGTGGAAGAAGACCAGAGTTTACCTTGCAGAGAGGGGAAAGCATGAATGGGCTTGCCTCTACAGGGAGAGGGGATGGTCCATGCAGTGTATGTGAGGAGTTTCAAGGGCCTTCATATTAAAGGAGAGGGAAGATCAGGTGAGGAAAGGCAGATGATGCCAAAGAGGAGAATGAGAGCAAGACTGTAGATGCAGCTGCTAGTGAGGCTGGAGTATTAGATGTGGAGCTCCAGCAGAGCCCACACACGCAGTTCCCAGGGGCACGAAGACAGCGGGAGTGCTGCTTTGTGCTAAGAAGTAGTGGGTCCACTTCAGAGAGAGGTTACTCCCATCTAAAAACAGGCATGTTAAAAACTTCCTGTTAACACTAAAACTGCTGGAAGACAAAGTAGGAAAAAACCTCAAAGATATAGGGGTAGGAAGAGAATTCATGAACAAGAACCAAAGTACACGGAAAGTACTTCCCAGAATCAATAACTGGGACCACATCGTATTAAAGAGTTTCTGCATGTCAAAAGAGGTTTCCAGCAGAGTGAAAAGAAAACCCACAAATTGGGAAAAAATCTTCATGGACAGCGCCTCAGACAAAGGACTTTTGTCTAGAACTTATAAAGAATTAAAAAAAAATCAGACCCTCGAAATTCAAAGACCCAGTCCAAAAATGGGCATCTGAAATGAATACACAGTTCTCAGATGAAGAAATACACATGGCAAATAAATACATGAAAAAATGCTCATCATCATTAGTCATGAGAGAAATGCAAATTAAAACCACACTGAGATTCCATCTCACTCCAGAAAGAATGGCCAAGATAGAAAATACTACCAACAACAAGTGTTGGAGAGGCTGTGGGGAAAAAGGAACTCTTCTGCACTGTTGGTGGAAGTGTAGACTGGTGCAGCCACTGTGGAGGTCAGTCTGGAGATTCCTCA
>PVJX010035866.1:0-17933 GCA_004027295.1 Dolichotis patagonum | reverse complement strand
ACTAGCTGATTTGATGGAAAGGGAAGGGTTCTCACCCAATCCTTTTCATGCATTCTCTAAGGCTCTAGTGAGCCTTTCACCCAGTTTGGGACAAAATTACAACAGGCTGTGTGCACACAAATTCCTAAGGCCCAACTTGCAGATATTTTAGTTCATCAGTTGGCCTGTGCCAATATTAATTAAGACTGTAAGCAGGCCCCAAGTCCAGTAAAAACAACTAATGATTCATGGACATATATTCAAACTTGCCAAGGTATAGGCACTGAATTATATAAAACTAATCTGGTGGTCAAGATTATGGTGGGCTCTGCTAAAGGGACTAAGGGCAATAAAGTAACGTTAAATGTTTCAACTGTGGAAAGGTTGGACATGTTTACAAAAACTGCAAGGCCTCAGCTCAGTCTGGGGGTGTCAATCCTGTGGCTGCAGCTGCTGACGAGGGTATCGCCTCTGGCCAAGATGACTCAGGTCCTGCACCCAGTCTTCGCTCTGACTCCGTAAAAGGGAAACCCTGGGCTAAGCACTGCTATTCTAAAATACCCTAAGAATGGGAACTGGATGCTCTTGATGGGAAATGCAGTCTGGGTCTTGCCCTAGGCTCCCCAGGAAACACAGGAAATGAACAATGCCAGTAGGCTCTTGCTCATCTCTACCCAGTTCAGACCCATCAGCAACCTCAGCAGCCACAGGCATGGCTCCCGGGAGGGACAATATTTCCCTCACGAGGGGGACAGCACAAAGCACAGGATAGATCTTGCTCTGGCACAAGTGTGACCCTCACTAGAGGAGCTAAGCCCACTCCTGTCCCTGTGAGAATGTGGGGCCCCCTCCAGGGGGGCAGTGAGGCTCACTTTGGGTAAAGCCAGCAAACTCATGGGGAGTGACTCTTCTCCCGCGCCTTATTGATCATGACCACTGTGATGAAGTTCAGGTTTTTGCTTGTTTTCAAGATATTTGAGTGTTTGAACACGGTGATTATGTCACATACTTGGTTTTGTTGCCCTTGGGTAAGGGTTTCTTTGTTAGATATAGAGAAGTCTAAAGAGAACAAGACTATGATTAAAAGGTTACCAAAAAGGAAATTCATTTCACTTAAGAAATATCTGGAGGACGGTCCATGTGTTTTATAAAAATTAATGAGAAATATTTTCAGAGGCTTATAGACATGGGTACAGATGTCCCTGTAATTGCGTTAAATCGATGACTGGACACATGGCCAGTTAGGCCCACTCCTACCTCCTTGATTGGACTGGGGTCACCACAGTGAGTCTTGCAAAGTGCCTTTCTTCTATTGTACTAAGCACTTGATCAACAACAGGTATCTTTCCTTTGTGGCTCCTATGTCTGTCAATTTACGGGGTAGAGACTTACCACAAAAATGGAAATTAATTTAAACCAATCAAACAGGGTCTAAGGCAGAACATATAATGAATAGAATGGCTTTTTACAATGAGAAAAAAGAAAAAGACTTACAAGGCATCATCAAATTCACTAACTCTTTTTCTAAAAAGGACAAACACGGCATTGGCTACAGTCACATTTTAATGGGGGTCATTGTTGCTTCTCTGCCTAAAATTGCTTTATCTTTACAATGGAAAACAGATTTATCCATAGGGGTTGATCAATGGCCCCCTTAACCAGGAGAAGCTTATTCAGTTTATATAAATTGACTACAGAACAACTGCAGCTCAAATATTTGGAATCCTCTGTTAGCCCCTGAAATATGTGTATTTTATTCCCCAAAAATAGTTAAATAAAGATTATTACAAGATCTAAGGGCTATAAATGTTTGTTTTGTCACCCATGAGAGCATTACCACCAGGACTGCTCAGTTCAACTGCAGTCTCAAGAAATTGGCCCTTAATAGTAACTGATTTAAAAGCCTGTTCAATATTCCTCTTTATCCAGCAGATATGCAGTGCATTGCCTTTTCTTTGCCTGGCATAAACTTTAGTGAACCAATGACATGCTCTCAGTGGGTAGTTCTACCACAAGGTATGAAAAATAGCCCCACAGTTGTATTGTATCAGTTTTGTATCAGTTTTTTTTTGTAGCACAAGCCTTAAAATGGATCAGACAAATCTTTTCTTTTTCTTATATCATCCAGTGATATTGGCTGTACCCACTACATGACAACTTTATGAGCTTTTCGCTGAAACAAAACAAGATTTAAAATCTTTTGGTCTCTGTATCACCTCAGATAAGGTTCAGTTACCTAGCCCTTATTATTATTTAGGAACATTAGTGATCACCCAAGCTGGATGGCCAGGAAAATCATATATCAGACATGATTGTCTAAAGACTTTATGTGATTTTCAAAAATGATTAGGAGATACAAACTGGATATGGCTAAAACTGGACATTGCTATTTATCAATTTAAAAAAAATCTATATAATACTGCTATGGATTGAGAACTGGTGGTCAACTTAACGCCAGCTGAATTACATCTCCATGCTGCTGAGCATAGATGTTTCACCTGAGGAAAGTTGCCAGCATAAACGGAGACATGGAGAGAGAGCATTGGGAATGTTAAGGCGTTATGGCGTTGAGACATTGAGGTGTTGTGGGTTCTCCTACGTGTTGCTGTTTGAGCCATTGGTTCTCCTGGAGAAGCTCTGGTTCTCACACCGAGCATTGCTTCCTGGCTCCGGAGGGGAAGACGTGTGCTGCTTGGTCTCCAGGATGGACTCGTCACGCTGGCTTCCTGGCATGCGCTCAACTGTGCTTGTCGTCGGAGGAGCTCGGGGCCTCCGTGTCGCTGAGGATGGCTGTGGTCCTTTCAGCACAGCCCTGGTGTTTGTTGTGAGTGTGACTTCTCAGCTCCAGTGTAGAACCCTCAACCTATCAGCACAGCTCCTTCACCCTGCTGGCATAGACTTCCTAGCTTCCACCACTGACCTTTGGGCCTTCCCAGCATGGATCCGTAAAAGAGACTGGCGTGAGTCCTTCTTGTGGGCTCTAGACCTCCAGTTGGCTCGTGGAAGGCATTGTCATGAGCTCTGGGTCTTCGTTTGGACTCATGTGGGACAATGCTGTGGGATTTAGGCCACTGACTAAATATCCTATGTCTTTGGTGTTGTGATGAATAGATTTCCTGCATTTTCTTATGTTAACTCTGGGTGATCATTATAAAAATATTATAAACTTCATGTCCTGATTCTAATTGTTCTGTGTGTAACCCCTGACTACAACAAATACCTTACAAAAAGACTTGTCTATTGACTCCCGTTCTAATTTATCTTCCAAGACACAAAAAGAATTAACAATAGTTGAAAAAATATTACAACAACATTAAGTGTTTAGGATGAATATTCTTTACCTATTAGATACTTCTGATTCTCCTATAGGCCTTCTAGGACAGTTGTGTGATAAGTGGATGTGCCCTATTGAATGGCCTCACCTTCCTAAGCAATTAACCAAAACTTTACAGTTTATGTAGAGCAAATTGCTAAAGTCGTCACCCTGGGCAGGATAAAGTCTAAGTAGCTTTTTGGTATTGATCTCGTGATTGTTTACCTATTAATTTAAATAAATATTTGATTTTGTTATAACAAAGTCTGTGTTGGAAAGTAGCATTTGCAGATTTTGTAGGATAAATTGATAATCATTTCCCCAATGATTCTGTTTTTCAATTTTTTCTTAAACATTCATGTATTTTTCCAAAAATGACTAAATTTGAACCTATTTCTAATGCAATTGTTTATGTTATTGCTGACTCATCTAAGGGCAGGGGTACAATTTGGAGTAAAAATTATTGACAGGTAATAGGGGCTCTTGGACTTTTTACACAAAGATCTGAAATTACTGCAAACCTAGTTGTTATTCAACAGTTTAACCGTGAGCCTACCAGTATAATTAGCGATTGCGCTTACTCTCATTATTTTATGCAATGGCTCGAGAGCGCCATCTTGTGGATTACTTTGGAAGTGCCCCTATTTAGTTTATTTCTTAGCTTACAAAAAACAAGCGCAAATCGCCCTTTTTTGTATTGGTCACATAAAATCCCACTCTAATTTGATCAGATCTCTAACACTTAGAAACCATCGAGCTACTTCGTGAATTGCTTTTATAACCCTATTTGATGCAACTCAATCTCATGGACAATCTCATATTTATCATTACCAAAATAGTAAGGCTTTAACTAGAGAATTTCAATTGTCTAGGTCACAAGCAAGAAAAATTGTCAAGTCTTGCCCTAGGCTTCCTAAACCCATGCCACCAGAAGGCAGTATCTCCTGGGTCTTAAAACATAAGGGTATTTTGCAAATGGATGTTACACACTCTTCTTCCTTTGGTAAATTACAATGCATTCATATGTCCATTGATACCTACTCATATCATCTATGCCACCTGTCATACAGGAGAAAAATGTGGCTATGTTCAACAATATTTGTTGTCAGCATTTGCCTCTATCGGCATCCCACGTGCCAGAAAAACTGATAACAGGTCCTTGTATATTAGTAAACCATTACAGTTCTTTTTCCAACTGTGGTATATTAAACATATCACAGGTACACCCTATAACCTATAAGTAAAGCAATTGTAGAAAATGCACACTTACCCTTAAAAATGCAATTACAAAAACAAAAAGGGGGAATCCAGATACCTCTGTGGGACAGCTTGACCTTGCTACTTTCACCTTAAATTCTTTGAGTCCAGCCACTGATAATAAATTAGCTCCCACTGAACTCTATTGCTGTGCACCCACTGGGGTCACCCAGCCTCAGCCTCAGTTTCTCTGGAAAGGCACTGGTGCTGGTAATTGGGATGGACCCTCACCACTAATAACATGGGGATGAGGTATGCTTGTGTTTTAACAATGGCTCAACAAGATGGCTGCCATCTCGGAATGTGCGTCCTTGGCAGGATGTGTGTGAGTTGGTGGAGGTGCTGCCCAGCCAACAGCAGCTGAGGGCTTTTGTGAGGATGAGTCTGTCAGATGAGCCATGCTTCCCCCCCTCAAGTCATCAGTAACACCACTGAGGCCAACCTCTCCAAGGATGACAGATGGGAGAATCATCCTGTGGTGAGATTCACAGCAGCAGCTCATGGGTCCAAAGCAGTGGTTATTGGAAGGGGCCTTCCACCAACCCCAAGTAGCCTGTTGGTGGCATTACTGGCTCTGTTGGTGGCTTCTGTATGCATAACACCAGCATTTGGATTAGAATATTGGACATGTGTACCTAATCCACCATTACTTAAACCTATTGCTTGGGCAGATGCACCCGAGATTTATCATAAACCTGATACTACTGGTCCTAAAATAGATGTCCTTCCTTGCCCTATTATTCCTATAGAAATGTGAGAAAGTGTGCTTATTTTGTTTTCCCTCCATTCTGTGTAAGGATGCTAATATTTAGTGAGACAACTGTTATTCCTCTTACTTTCAAACCTGGGTGAAATACATCAGTGAACATCTGACTGTTACTTCTTTGGGCCCATCTGCACTACGGATTGGTGACTGATCAATGGAAACTTAATTTACCCTTGTGCCCCTAAGATGTTTCATGGAAGGATTTTTATGAAGGCATTATGCCACCATAGGTCACATGTAGTGCAAGAATGGGGACAAAAGGCAGAGTGGAGACCTACAAATATGTCCACTGGTGCCCTTGGGATAAATTCATAGTCAAGAAAGACAAAAGAGACTCATGGCAATATTTAAAATGGAAGCATCTTGATGATGTTACTAAATAGTCTTTACCTGTAATACAGGTAGGTTGGATTGGCCTGGGGCTTAAGGCTCCTAGACTCAAATTATTATATAATGAATGATTGGGATCCATTCAGGAACCCTTTTGGAAACTAACATTACTTTTTATGGGAGGAAGTCCATGGACAGATCCTGCCATAACAACCGACCACAGAGAAGAGATACTGGCTCTTACCTATTACGAAACTATTCAAACTACTATATGTATGTGTAACCCTTATATCTTCCTGGTGATGCAGTAATTTGAAATGATCATTCCTTTGACTGTATGAAATGTACCAGAACCCACTGTGTAAAGCCAGGATCTGTAATTCAAAAAATAGGTAAGGTAATGAGCCACATGCCTGGAGTTTGAATTCCTATTAATCTGACAACAGCATGGTCTTATTCACCTACTTATTGATCACACACCTTACTCGACCACCTTCTATGTCAACTAAATGTATGATCAGCTCAAACAATGCTGGGTGGTGTCCTTGGTAGTAGTAATCTCCAGCGTGGTGGTCACTTCAGTGGCCTTTACACCCTGTGTTCTAAGTGCACCCTTATGGATAATTGGACCCAAACTACTGATAAACCCTGGGAGTGCCAACACAATATAGTTATAAAACTGCCAACACAAATAAGTGTCCTAGAAACTACTGACCTCTGGATGGATGATCAGATTGAAAACCTACTACTATAACAAGGTTGAAAATGTCAGTATAAAATCGCCTGTTTCCATATGATCCCATTGCTGTACAATAAATCTGAACATCCCTGGGGGCATATTAAAGACATGTCCAAGGAACTATTCACCAAAATGTTAATGTTAACATCGATGTCCTCCAAAAGGAGGAACTGTCTGTGTCCCCACAAACTCAAAATTTTGATAAACAAGTTAAGGATTGGGACAAACTTTCTACTGCTTTAAACCAAGTAATCCATTTAATTATCTCAAGGCACATTTCTGGTTTTATGTGGGATTACTTGGACTAATTTGCTTGCTTCTTCTGATTCTCTTTTACTCTGCCATACAGGAATTAGAACCAACCGATGTTCAGAAGCTATTCAGCCATGACTCACCTTGATTCAGCTTCTGCAGCTATGCAAACAGAAAGGGGGGACTGATAGAGACACCCTCAGTGAGCTCAAATCCCTGAGCTGGCTTTCTGTATTAAAGGGCTGAGTACCGCCTAGGGCGCCTTGCCTTGCCTGATGAACCAGCAGGTGGCGTGTGGAAACAGAGTGCCCTGAGCCGCTGGTCTCAGTGGAGGTCTCTGAGCTGTGACATCTCGGAAGCAAGACAGCTCTTCAGCTGAGGACTCGCTGATTCTCACACCCAATTCTGTAAAAGTGAATATTAACCCAAGGGGAAAATAAGTTTCCCATTAATCAGTGGCTTATTCATGCAAGAACGCTTTGTGTCTTACTAGACCTTGCTCACATCAGTGCCCTCCACGCCTCTGTTTCAACGATCTCCTACGTGGCCCCTGGAAGGCTGCGCGCGCTCAGTAAAGAGGGACAAGTTGAGAGATCCTTGGTCCTTAGCCTGAAAAGAGTTCTGGCCCTCTGGATCCCTGGTATTCTAAATTACTGTTTCTGCCTCTGTTATCTTTTGTCATACTCTCACCCAGGTGAATGGAGGATTGATCAGCCCCTGATACAAGAATTTACAAATAACAGAGCAATAAGGGGATAGAAGGAGAGGCTGTAATACAAATCTACCAGTGGAAGCTGAAACACACGTATAGTATGCCACGCGGAGACGTCATGCAATAGAGCTGCATTGTCTGGTGTTCCACATCTTGATGTTGAAATGAGGAAATGAAAAGATATTTTGGAATAGATATCAAGCTATTGAACTAGCTTTTAGAGAATCTTCAGGAAAAGGCTAGAGAACAGAAGGAATAGGCTATTACAAGAAAAACTACCAGGAGGGGAAAAAAGACAAGGAGACTGAAATTAACCATTTTGTGTAATTGATCCTTATTTCTGTGTGAGTGCAGAATTGAGAAGTTCTGTGAGCTGGGGTAGTGTAGTGGTTAAAATTCTGCCCATCAGAAGCATAAATATAAGGTCAATGGTGTCTATACTTTTGAATTTTCTCAAAAAAGAGAATATTACTTTTAATATACTATTATCAAACTTAATATATCCAAATCATAATTCCAAATGTAGGCAATATTAAAAAATTACCTTTGGGATACTTTATATCTTTGATTTTCATACCCAGTCTTCAGAATCTTATGTATAATTTTATTCTTAGAGCACATGTAGATCTGGAAGCTAAATTTTTGTCAGAAATACTTGATCAGCACTTAAATTTAATAGAATTATAGTTGAAATGATACTCTATGCCATGCCTTCAGTAACTGAAGTGTTGGTTTCTAAGATTAATTTTAAGTTGGTGAAAGAAAAATGTAGTTCCTCAGTTACATTAGCTGCAGTTCCAATGCTCCATAGCTCTGTGTGGCTGCTGAGCAGAGCGGGCCAAGAGTTGATCTTTCAACACCTGTCTACATACACCACTTTTTGGTTATCTGGTCATGTTCCTTATACCCTAGTAATATTACCTAGTTTATAGGGATACTTTGAGAGTAAAAGCAAATATTCCTCCTAGTGCATATAAAATGATGCCATGCACGTAGCCAATGCTCAGTGTTATTATTTTGACAATTAGGAACCAGGGGCAGGAACCAGGCTGGGTTTGGGAAGAAGGAAAAATATATCGATCTCAGCCCATCCTGGCTTTGAGGTGAAGACAAGGAATCCAATGGAAGAAACAGATTTGAATTCAGGCAAAAAGCTTTGACCCAAAGAGCTCGGAAGAATAAATCCTTGTGGACATTCTTATGATTACTGTAGCACTGGTAAAACCACTTTCTCTTCCCATCTAGTCTGTGAAATGCTCGAAATCTTCTAGATGTGGCTTCTATAAACCGGAGGCGATTGAAGCGCTTGGGAGTTATATCTGCACACATTATTTAAGAAAAGCCGGTTGAAGCTGGGCACGGTGGCACACACCTGTTTGCCAGCACTCTGGGAGGTGGAGGCAGGAGGATTGTAGGTTCTAATGACCTAAAGAGACCTTGTCTCAAACTAGTAAGAAAAGGGAAAATGGCCTGGGGATGTGGCTTAATGCTAAGGTCAGGGGTTCAATCCCCAGTACTGGGGGAAAAGAAGAAAGGAAAAGAAAAGAAAAGAAAGCCTATTGAATGAACAAACTGAATCATCAGGGAACTAAATGTAAAAAGAGCATAAAAAAGAGGTATTTAAATTGTCTTAGAGGACTTGGCCAGTTACTACCTGAACACATGCTTTCAAAGGAATGATAGCTCAAGTAAGCACTTCGGCACATTCTCAGATAAAACTTGTGAAATGATAAAATAATATCAATTTTGTGCTAAGATTTGTTGCATTAGTAGTCTGACATATTAAAATGAAATCCACTCTCACAAGGGCACCGTGTTTTAATTCGAGTTATTACTGTCTTTTATTTTGTTGTTTCTTTTCATTGCATGCATTTAAGCCAATCTCTACGATTTGGAAAACTGTGAAAGTCTTAGGAAAGGTGCAGAAGGAATTATTCGGTGCTTCTCCCTCCTAGCACATCTTTCTTTCTCCACAGGTGCACATCAGAGGATTCTATTGTTCACCACAAAGGAGTGCAGTTAGTGTGATGTGGCCTAGTGACGTTTCTCTGACATTCTGGAGGCCATCTCGGTTGACACTGGAGCAGCAGCCAAGTCCCCCCTGCTCCCTGTAAACAAGGCTGTCAGTCACGGAGCCTTCTCCTTATTTTGGCCAGGGAATGGAGGTTAATGACCTTGGAAATGGAAAACAGAACAACCATTCAAAGGACTTTTAATACCAGGAGAATTATAGGAGAATAATTGAATCAAATAAAATGAGAATATAAATAGACCGTGTTACTGGCTACATTTGCTGAAAGGTTTCATATCAGTTGAAGTTTTGTGTTATCTGGGAAGAGTAATAAAAAGAAATAAAATAGATTGAAAATGGTTACCCTTGAGAAGTTATGTCTGACTTTTTGGCAGGAATCCCCGTGTGCTGATGCCCATGTAGTGTGCCTCATTGCTACTTTCCTTTCAACTTCAATTCTGCTTTACAAGTACGACTTCTGATAGTCCCCCCCTCCAGAGTGTCTTTGATTTATCATTTAGTTTAGTGGTTAAAGAAGTGAGACAAGCTTCTGTATCTGGGGAAATGCTGACATTTTGGGGCTTTTGAGAGGTGGCCTTTTAAGGTCAAAGTCTCTAAGAGGAATCAAGAACATTCTTTTTTGGGCAGACCCTGCTCTTTCTGAATGAGAAGGTTCTGGGAAAGGGATTAGAAGAGTAGCAAAGGATGTTTAAGAAAGAAGCATGGCCTCACACATATGCACATGCATAGAAATACGCAGCTGCTGAAGGTAGGAAAGAAGTGACTGGGCCTTAACGACCTTCCCAGAGATGAGGCATAGTGATAACGTTTGTGCTTTTCCAAAAGATTGGCCAGTTTGTTATAAAGATCTGTTGGTTTTGTAAATGGAATATTCTTTGATTTTGAGCCTATCTGAGATTATTATTATTATTATTAATTCAAAAAGATTAAGAAGGATTTACTATAGAGTACTATTCTAGGGAGCTCAGTCAGACTAAAGAATGAAGAAATTATTATAGTTTGTTCAGTGGACTTCAGAGTTTAGTAAAGGTAAAAATGGATGGGTGAATAAATTTATAAGTGGTAAAGTATCTATTAAAACAAATGAAGAATGTAGCTGGTCAAGAAATTAGATAATTAATTTCAAATAGAAAAGATAATGGGAAACTAATCCAATAGAGCCCAGTACATGAGACAAGGGGGCGTCTCACCTCAGGTGGAGTGAAATGGGGAACTTTGTTACGCAGCAGGAGATATCTAACACAGCACTGAGTTCTTTATACCCTGTAAGCTGCCTCTTATTTATGAACTGTTAAATAATTATTCCTTACAGTGGTTATTATGAAGACCATTATTCACTGCAGGAAATGAAGTCCTGGCTACGGCTCATGCTTGCGGAGAGGTACTAGATGAGTTTGGAGAGGTAGACAGAGAACTATCAGCTTGCTGCTGAGTTTGTGAGGTGCCATTTTGAGGGCTTTTTGTGTGGCATGAACTGGGGTGAAGCACAGCTGAAAACAAGAGCTAGTGTTATGGCATTACAGACAAAAGGTGGCGGTAGCTTGTATCGGGTTGGTGGCATTGGGCGAGGAGTTGTGTGTATGGATTTAAGACCTATTTTGGAGGGAGAGGACTTGCAATTGGGGTGAAGTGAATAGAAGGATGAAGAACAGCACCCCTGTCAGCTGTAAGCTAGAGTATCTTGGTGAACAGGGTGCCAAGAGGAGTAATTTGAGAAAGAAGAATTCTGCTGTAGATATAAAGTTTATGCATTTGTAGCTCTCTAACAGAGATTATCAAATTGATGCTTGTATATATAAATCTGGAATTCCTTGGCTTTATCTGGATTTTCAGGAGTTGGAAATAGAGAAACAACTTCAGGGAGAGAGAATTTGACTGACTCTTCAGAAATGGAAACATTTGGAAAACAGGCAGAAGAAAGGAGCCAGAGCCGAAGCAGCCAGAGGAGGGGAGACCATGAGAGGGCGGGACTATGGGACCCAAAGGAAGAGAGTATTCTCACAAGAGAGAGACATTGCTCAACTGGATGCAACGCTGACCCAAAGATAGAAAAGTGACCACTGAGCATGGAAAAGCACATAGGATTAAGTGCTAATTGACATTCAATATCAGCAGGACGATAAAATAAAAACTCAGATAGACTGGGTTGAAGCAAAATTGAAAGATGACAAACCAAGAAATAAAGAAACAACATCTGATGAATGTATGTAAGGCCAGGAAGAAGAGGAAAGAAATGGGACTCATTTTCAGAGAGACAGTACCAAGACATATTGGTGTGCTCTGGGATTAATATAAAGAAACACAGAAATTAATATGCAAGGAAGACAGCGTAGAAAACATTGGGCATCCAGCCCTTGAGAGACTGGGTTCCCAGGATGGATGGTGTCAGCTGCCGGGGTGTGACTGACAGTTCTACTGTGAGATGCAGACTGGCTGCAGTTTGTGGTCACAGAGTGGAGAAGTCCTTGTCCAGTTGCTTTGGTTTCCTTCACGGGGTCACAGTAATGTCAATAAAGGGCACAAGAAGACTGCAAGTCAATACCAGAAACTTTACCAAATGGGAGAAAGAAACCATGAGAGTGGGGAGCTCAAGAGTCACAAGGTTTCCCGTGAATACATTTCTCTCCTTGAAAATGTTTGCTTCTACAACATAGAAGATAAAATAGGATGCTTTCTCTTCCTCTTATGCTTACGTTTTGTTTGTTAGTAATATCAGAAGACTTTTAGGAAATTTCCCCCCATACAGTTAAGAACTTACAGCTCCAAAGTCATTCATATGATAGTTTTTCAAAACTTTTTCCTGGAAAAAGGACAGTGTACGGTAAGCAGTATACCGTATGGGGAAAAGAAGGGTGGGATTATTTATAGGCAGTGTAGGCAGGAGCTGAAGAGTACCTCAGAGTACCTCAGAGTTCCAGAAACTTTCAGAGGCTCCATCAACAGGGACACAATATAATTAGCTCTAATTGCCTGGGTAACAAAAGCAGGAATAATTTACTTGAGAAATTATCCAGCTTTAAAGCATTTATTCTCATGGTGTTAAAAAAGAAACCCTTCTAATTGCAAGATTGCAAGATGACAAAATATTGTGATATTTAATTTTCCTCTTACTACATGGAGAACTACAATTCAAAGGTCTTAACCAAATAAAATGACTAAGGTTTGAATTTTAACCTATGAAGCCTGAAAAATAATTCACAATATTTTATGTACCTGGGTAAGAGGCAGTTTTTAGAGAGGGTACGAGCATAGATGGTGAGCTGTCACCTACTCTAACAGTATTTCCATTCCAGGGCATTCTCCTTGCTACATGGAGTACAGGGGAAGTGTACCTCATGGGAAATGGGAAATGGAGAAAGTGGAACACCCACATTTGGGGGAAGGTAATAGCTGTAAAGAGCCAATTGGAGTAGGCTAGAACACAGAAAAAAAGTCACCTGGAACTTAACAAATTTACCTTCCTCATCTACCCTTAAGAAAAAGCCCCTGTCTTTATACACTCTTTTTTCCAGGAAAAAGTTTTGGTAAACTATATGAGTGGCTTTGGAGATGTACATTCTTAAAAGACAGGATTTGTTAACAAATTCAAAGTGATGTCTTTTTTTATGTCTTATCTGTGAACAATTACCAGAACCTTCTATTCTCTAGGAATTTCATATGCCAGGTTTTCTACTTCTCCTTGCCACTAAAGTCACACTTCTGGAATCTGCAGATGCTTATACTGTGGATACTTATACTAGTGACATCTATAAAGGATAGTCTGGGGACAAGTCATGGGGTTAAGGGACAAACTTCCTCTAAGGACCTTGAGAAGGGAGCAGGACTGTTTTCTCTGGCTGGCACGGTGGTTGCTAGGTGATGCAATACTGGTGATTCTTAAGGTGGAGATACATTGCATGTCCTCTCTATATTTGGAGAATTGATTCTACTGTCATTTTCTTTTTGCTTCATAGATGATCAGCTTAAATCTTTGTTTTAAAAACCAGAATCAATGTGAACAATGTCACTGAGAAAAAGTAGACATTTTTGAGAGCATGAACCAAGAAAAATGGATTGGTAACAGTAATGTGAAATGGTCTCTATCAAAGTCATTATGTTTGATAGGTTTTTCTAAGGCATTAACCTCAGAGGTATCTTTGAGAGAGGCTTTCAAGATACAGCACTTCTTACAAAAGAAAGTGGACTAAAAATAGAGTAGAAACTGGCAGTACTCTACTTAAAATTCCGATTCACCACTGAATCTCTGAGGTGGTGTGAAAGTGTCCTCACCATCACTGCTTCAGTTTTGCTCTCTGTAAACTGGAACAGTAGCTTCTTATATAGCTCCATAGCTTGTACTTTCTTCCTATTTCAGGAGCAGTACACATTTATTCATGAAAAAATGCATATAGGCAAAAAGATTGCAGAATACATCTTCAGTCCTTTTTTCTAAATCCAGAGAAAACGTTCTTTTTTGTATTCTCTGTTTCAAGGAAAATCTTTTAGTAATGGTTGATACACACTGAAAATTCACCCAAATATCACTCTAACACTCACCCTGGTCTTTCTGTCTCTATCTTTCTTTAGGATAAGGTGAGTTCATACCAAATCAGTAAACTTGGTATAGTATGTATCACAAAATTGGTTTTTTGTAACATATGAAACAAGTAAAATTTCAAAGACTGCACATGCTTAGGGCAGCCATGATGGCTGAGCTGGATCTTGGGGCATCTGTGGAATATCCATGCATGGTTCTCAAGTAGTGGTGAGAAGAGAGAAACTGCTAGCAAGGGGATGAGACAGGGAGTGGAGAGCAAGCCCATTTGCTGCTGGGAAGAGCCTGGTAAAGCGAGACCACAGGTCAAAGGCTGGAGAAGACCCTGATCTCTGTGTGATGCTGACAAACCAGCCAGGTAGGACCAGTGACCAGACAGGGGCTGGTTAGCTCATGTGAGCCTCTGTTGTCCTGAAGAGAGGGTACATTTTCCTAACACACTCAGCGACCAAGACTGGTTGGAGAATCCTTTTCAGGCTCCTCTCTAGACTGTTTCTATTTCTTTCTTTGTAAGAGTTTTTTGTGGAGAAGTAAGCAGGGTCTTCCCAATACTGTTTCCCTAACAGGAAGAGGGAAAGATAGCGTCTGGATCTTTCCAGTGGACGCCTCTCTATAGCGCTGACTGTGCTGTCTGGGGAAGAGAGCAGATGGGAAGTCTACATGTGAGTTTTATGTGATAGCCAAGCATTATCTCTTCTGAAAACAAAGATGGCTTCACATTTAAAAATATAAAAGTGCAAAATGACAGGAAAATATCTGACAATTCAGATGGAGGTGAAATTGCTATGTAGAATTTTAAAATCCTGTGTGTAGTTTAGTTCTCTTGAATACATCAAAAGAATATGACAAATATTTTTGGAAGTTGCTTACTTCTTTTTTTTACATTCTAGAAATTTGTTTATTAAGTTTATTGGTACAATTTAGTATGCACAATGATCACATTCCTCATAGGAAACATGTATCTGTATACGGTACATCTTAATTACTCATTTTTTCCTGCCACTCTCCTCCTGTTCCCTCAATTTTCTGTAATATTCTGGATTAATGAAAAATCTCATAGGATTTTACTTTTACTTCAGACTGTATTCCAGTATAGGTGCCAAACTACAGGACCAAAGTCATCCCAATTAAACCACAAAGAAGTATCAAAGATAACGATACTCCCAGTTCAGCCATCAACGAGGTCTATCATGCCACAGTCCCTTTGCTGAATAGAATGTGTCCTAGGCTATCTTTACAAAAAAGGAGGTTTCCTGATCTTAATTGTTTTGCTATTTTTTTAGCTTGATAATGTGACTTTGGGCTAATGGGAAATGTTTGAGATCAATACATATTTTTTTTCTCTTCGTCTATATACAATACGCGCAATTAGGGGTGCCAGATTGGAGTTTTTACCCCTTCCATACAGTTATGAATGCTCCATTCTGTGTATTTGGTGAATACACAGAAATAGTCTGCACTCATCCCGTGCCCTGTGTTTATTTTTCTTTAATATTTGCATTTTACTTTTCATCTGGGCAAAGAATGAGCTTGACTGCTAGCAAGCACAACACAAGTTACGTTGTGTTATGTTTCCTTTGCATATAAATTTCTTTTATAGTTTTGGCAAGAAAACGTTTTGATTTTTTTTGCCAGCCCATTTCATTGCAAAATCATGGGGATTCTCAAAAAGCTGGTAACTATAAGACCATCAAGTGGAATTGTGGCCAGTCTCTCAATTGGCTTAGCAATACTAAAAATAATTTGATTTTGTGTGTTTCTGGTCTCTCTGCTCTGCTCTCTTCCTTTTGTCCCACCCCTCCTGCCTGGGGGGCTGCATCCTCCTCTCTGCACTCCTCTGGGCCAACCAAACCACCTGGGGGCTGTAAACTGATAACCTGACCACATCCCGCTGTGAACCACAGGGAACAGTTCTTAACACTTCCGACTTCTGTTTTTTTCTCCAAATTGTATGGTCTGATTAATTCATACACTTGATATCTATGTTCTTATAACAGAAACACATGCACCAATCAAATAAAATTTCCTGCTTATTGTATTTTTCTGAGATATTTTCATGGTAAAAATAGCAAACATGGCAAAATTGCCTAAAACATGTATGTACAGCTTAATAGACATTATAAAGCACAAGAATATTTAGTATCATCCAGGTCAATAGGTAAAATACGGCGGCCTCTGGGAATACCTCAATTTGCCTCCCTCCCCTCTCAGACAAATTAACTGCTATCCTGGTTTTTATGATAATCACTTCTTTCTTTTCACTATAGTGAAAAGGCACAAAAACATTCTCCGAAGGAGGATTTGATGGAGTTTTAAGGGAAGATCACACCCAAGTTGTGATCAGATTAAAAGATTAATTACTAAAAGATAAGAAAGGATATCTCTATACTCCAGGGTACCAGCAGTGGGGAGTGAAGGGGCTCTGTTACCTACAGACCCAAGGGCGCTGGGGGAACAGCAGGGGCTGGACCACTCCACCGCTGCAGGGGAAGGTGTGCAGGGCTGGTGGGGCCTCCTGGAGAAGGAACCCTCACCCCCCAAGGTCCTGCCCACTCCCAGGAACGGAACAAGGATTTTTACCTCCCATCCTCTGATCTACCTCTTGCAGGTCTGTTTCTGATCAAAAGCCAGAGTGCAAATACCTGTGTGTAAAGAAGCTTCTGAGGTTACTGCAGCCTCCTGCGTTACCCCAAGTCTTTCTGGCTCCATTGCCCGGGCACAGAGATGGGCAGAGAAGGGTAGAGAGTAGGCTGGGCAAGGCCCTCGCAGCCAGTCCAAACCAGTGTTTTTGCTTGACCTTGTCTTGGAAGATTTGTTCACATTGCTTTATATGGTTGTGTTTTGTTTACTTTCACTACTACATAGTACTATAATATAGGAATATATAATTATTTATCAATTTTGTTGTTGGTGAATATTTGGGTTGTATCTTGTTTTGGTTATCATGATCATCCCTAGTTGGGTTATCTTGTTTTAGTGTTCGTTTTGGGTCTTGCTTTTATGTATTAGAGTCCAAGGAGTTTATTCTGGTTACGTTTATATCAGAAAGCAGAATTACGAGAAAGCAGCATCTCGGGCTGTCTCTTTGGGACCCGAAACTCTCGGACCCGTAGAGTGGCCTGGGCTGTTTGGATCGAGAGTCTACGCAGACCTGCATCTCGGCACGACTGTTTGGGACTGGTAGGCCTGCCCTTCATCCGCAGGGAACTGCCTGGAGATCAGCACCTGGGCCGGGTCTGTTTGGGCCCGTAGCCCCACCCTTCACCCCCAGGAAGTCTCCCAGAAAGCAGCATTTCAGCCTGTCTCTTTGGGACCCGAAACTCTCGGACCTGTAGTGTGGCCTGGGCTGTTTGGATTGGGAATATTGTGGAGACTGGCATCTTGGCCAGGTCTGTTTGGGACTGGGAACTTTTCAGAAACCAACATTTTGGCCTGACTCTTTGGGACCTGTAGGCCCTTCACTCGCAGGGAACCTCCTGGAGACCTGCCTGGGACAAAGCATGGTGGCCTGGCCTGCCTGAGATTCCATGGGCTCCGGGGTGGCCACACCCAGCATTTGCCTTACAACTTAGGGAGCCAGGAGCCCACAGAGGGGAGTTAGGACCCTGTGAGGAAGCCAAGAGCCTGTGGGGGAGCCACTGCCCCTCCAGGAACTGAGGATATAACAGGTAATTTGCCACATAAGCAGAGAAAGCTTTGGAACACTGCTCAAAGTAAGGAAATATAGAAAAATGACAAAAGGAAAGACCAAAAGGCAGGCTCAAAGCCCTAGCCCTCCCCAAGAAAGCTTAGAAGCTGTGTACATAGAAGAAAAAAGACACCATACACCTGAAATGTCTTAAATGATATCAAATGAAATAAATATGCAAATAGGGAAAGCTATGGAGAAATTCAAACCAGAAATACTTGCCCAGGTAAAAGAAGAATTGATAAAAACAGTGAAAGAAATAGTGAACGCATCTAGTGAAAACACAGCTAAAAAATTAGAGGAACAAAGCAAACAGATAGAATCCCTCAAA
>PVJX010035865.1:0-17936 GCA_004027295.1 Dolichotis patagonum | reverse complement strand
GGCACCACGCAGGACGGAGCGTACTCTGGTCTCATCTTCCACCATGGAGAAAACTTCCCTTTTCTCATCATGCAGCACTGCTCTGGGGGTACCTGCTGCACGCACAGGACTTCCCCTCCCCAGAGCTGGGAAGCCTGGTGACACACATCCCGGTGGGGCTTTTGGAGCCCCCCACCCCACTTCAGCACTAGGTTACTGCAGCATAGCCTAAGACTCATTTTGTCCGCAAGGAGCATAAACGTGGGTCTGTCAGACGCCCATTTACTCTTTAGGATATTTCTATTGATGAGCTATCAATGATAACTTTATGAGTTACATTATGTTAAATGATGAGTACTTAACAGGAAAAACATCACAAAAAGTATTGAGTTTTTAATAGTTGAGTGTTTTAAAAAATCATCAAAATTTTCAACATCGACTGGTTTTTGGTGTACACACTATAAAAAAGAACATCAGAAATAAATTCCCATATGAACTACAATAAGAATACCAGTAGTATTCTCCAAAAACAAAACCTTTCCTTCCATTATCACACCCAACAGTCTGCACACGTGACGCAGACAGCACATTCCGTACATACACACTGCTCACACTGCCAGCACCTGTCCTTTGTCTTCCTGGTCACTTTGTAGGACATACTTAACATCTTGCTGGTCCTGCTGCTCTGTCAGGAGGTTATTATGTAATTAACAGGAACATAAAATATCAATAAAGTATTAAATTCTTAATATGCATGATGCATTCTGAATAGACCTCAACATTTCACATCAGCTGTATACTTCCTTAAAAAGCCTAGAAGATAACATCAGAAATAAATTCCTATGTGAACTGCAATGAAAATACCAGAACTCCACCACAACAGTAAGCTTTGCGTCAGCCGTCACACCCAAGGAAGTCTCCACACAACTGTGTATCCATACACAAGTATTGCTTATATTGACAGCATGTATGTTTTGTTTTCCTGTACTTTCTGGGAGGGCACAGGTGACATCTTGCTTTCCTCTTGTCCTAGCAGGTCTCCGTGACACTGCCCCGCCTGTTCACCAGTGTGTTCCACAATTTGTTTGCATAGTTCCCTGGGCAGAAGCATTCTGTGTCTCCTCTGCTGTTGATCGTCTCTTATGAGCTCCATTCCCAATCTTCTAAGAAAATTTCTCCATGATCTTTTGTACTTATTTTCCTTGTAAACTATTCAACTATGCCACACATACTTAGGATCCAGTAAAACACAACCTTTGGCCAATGCAGTGTTTCAAGTGGCATCATAGTTACTACATAACTCATCAACATCTACTCCATGTGCAGTTCTGTTCCCATCTCAGGTTTCCGTGTTTTCTTTAAGAGAATAGAAAAAACCAATAAAAATGATACAGAATTTTAAAACAAGATGATAGGAAATTAACAATGGTTATTATACTGCATATTATCCTCAAAATAGTTGCTCAGATTACCAGATTTAGATATGCAAAACTGATCAAACAATGTAAGCACTGTTTCTTTTAGTGAATTTATAGAATTGGTAGTACCAGGTTTCCATTTTGTCGAGGCTTTTCCCTATCAATATTTCCATCATGAAGTGTTAACATCACTTTGTTTTTCTTTGCCATATACAAGGCCAATGTTGTACCTTTCTGAAATCCAAAGATTGTACTGTGCAACTTTCTGTTTTGAAACTGCAACATTTCATTTGGAATTTCTGCTTTGTTCCTGTGTACAATTCCTGTGCTGGTCAACTTGTACTGTTAACAAATGTAACATCAACTGGAACCAACTATTGAATGTCATATTCCAATTATTTTGTGAGATGGGAGCAACAAGTCTGTTCACAACATCATTCAGATTATTACAAGAATAAGGGTCCGATGGCTGAGTTCCAGCATAAATGTCTAAATTGAAAGAACAGCAAGATTTTGAATCTGTAACAGAATAAAAATTTTTTTTTGTTAACCCACAGTCTTTGCTTCATTGTGTGCAAAGTACGCTACTACCTACTAAGTTTCCTGCATTTCTCTTTTCTTGAAAAATCTGTGCTTGATCCTTTCCAAAATAACCAGAAAAGAAATGAGGCACAGAGTTTCTCTTCATGGCAGTCCTCTTCAGTCCTGAGACTGGGAGAAAAGGATGTAACCAGAGTTCTTTGAAATATCTGATGTCAGCTGGTAGAATTCTTCAATAGCTTGGGCACCTATTTTCTTCCACAATGTCATCACCAAACAACCAAAAATCGTGACTCTTAACTACTGCAATATAATGTCCTCAATCGGGACCTCGTCTGCAGTGAACCACAACAGCAGAACAGTGGGCAGTGGTTGTATCACCTAAGGGTTAAACAGACTGAGCTCTAAAGGAAAAACTACCTGGTAAGAAAGTTCTGCATATCAATGAAGCTGACCCATGTATTTAAATCTCGTCAGATGCAGAGCTAGAATCATGGGCAGCTTCTTAAACTTTCATCCTTTCGTGTGCTTCCTGTTTGCTGCACTCTCTTCACAGTAGTATCTGTATTCACTGCACCGTTTTTATGTTTCTAAAACCCCTTCAACGGTGAGTGACTGACGTGTGTTGTTCCACATCAACAGAAAGGTCTAAAAAATCTTCATCGCTGCTGAGTGATGAGATTTTCATTATCAATGTTACCATTAGGTAAGTGACCATTTTGTCTTTCCTGCTTTCTTTCTTCTTGTAAAATATCAGCACCTGTATTTAGTACGTAATTTAAGAACTCCAGGGAACAAATTTATGTGCAGGAGAAATCTGTGCTCAGTACAGCAGACCTAGGAATGCTGTCGGCTGAATGTGGCTCCCAGTGCATACAAAGCATTTTACTTGCATCTCAGCTTTCGTGTATTTCACAGCATCTGGTAGAATTTCGTCAGTTATAATTTCCAACACTGAATGGTAGTGGTGGCATCCTGTCCAACACGTTTCACCTCTGCCAAGACCATCACTATATTCTCACCCCAATTTCTAACACTGGATCATTCCATTTGGTTGCGTGGCCATTTTGCAACATTTTGACTAGTCACATACGTGCTACCATTGCTGTTTTCTTCCTTATCTGAACCAAGAAGGTCTGCATTCTCGCATCTGTATCAGTTGATTTTTGTTCCGTTGCACTGTCACAGGAACACTGGTTCACATGATCATCATCAAAGTTGTCATCGTCATGACCATTATCATCCACTCACACCACTCTTCTGTTAGGAAAGCATGTATTTTACCATAATGAATCATCTTCATCATCCATGATGCATAAGTAATCTTCTTTCTTTTTTGTCTTTTTGAGACAAGGTCTTGCTATGCATTTCAGGCTGGCCTTGAGCTCACTTTGTAGCCCAGGCTGGTCTTGAACTCCCAATGATCCTCCTGCTTCAGTCTCCAGAGTGCTGGGATTACAGGAGTGCACCACCACACCCAACTAAGGCATAAGTAATCTGATGATTCACTTTTGACCTCCTCTAAAATTTGAAAATCTGGTTTTTCATGTGCCACTATACTAAATTGTGTTACTTCTTTTTTTTGTTTTTTTGGGGGGTTTTTTTTTGGGGGGGAGGGTGCTGGGGATCGAACTCACAACCTCACGTTTGCCAAGCAGGCACTTACGCCGCTGAGCTAAACCCCCAATTATGCTACTTTTATCAGAAAAATCAAAAGAAAATTTTTTATTTTTTTAACAAATCCTGGAGTGGTGTGGGTCTACTGGACCCTCTGTGATGCTTGGATAAACAGACGTAAAACCAGTTCCTGCACAGTCCTTGCCCTACATCATACCAACTGGTTAAACATATTATTTCCTGTTTCCTTCAGGGAAAAGTCTTAAGATGCACAGCTGGCTACTGTAACGCTAAAAGTCCAAGTGTACAGTAGAAAAGAAATGAGTCTGCTGGACTCAGGCTTATTCCTTGAGGGTAAATGAGATTTAAAGACCAATTGAAAGGCTTCTACTATCATCAATTAGGAAGCAAGTGACACTAGAAGAAAAGCTTGTTCTCAATAGTTGTGTGATTCATTTTAATCTCTCAGAAAGAACCATCTCTAGGATCACGGAGTCTCTGAGCCAGTTCAACTTTTATACATTTTCTAATTCTGTCTCCAAATGTACAAAACAGCCTCATTCTTCAAAGCCTTGCAGGACACAGGTGCCAATGTGCATCATGATCCACTGGTACCGTGAGCTCACAGCAAATGTCATCACAGCTTCACGGGTGCTGTTCTGGCACCTAACCCAACTCCTTCAAGCCCAGCAGAGAAAAAAGTATGAGCAGTAGTTATTACTATGATCACTAATTATTAGCAGCATTATTTGGGGGAGGTGCATTTGGTGGGTCTGAATTAAGAGTTAACTGTTGAAAACCAAACCAATAAAATGTTTAAAAATAAATGAAATACTTGCCCCCAAACCACACAGTACATGGCCTATGAACACCAGTCTTCAAAAATTAATTATGAGTCCCTTCTTAAACTTTATCAGTGAGAAACACAAAGCTCAGGTAATTCACCAGTTCACTAAGGCAACGGCCACATCTATGAATGAGATTGGGAAAAAACATATTTTCAAAATAAACTGGCATACACTCACACTTACAAAAATCTTTTTGAAAATTATCCTTTCTTTCAGTGCATCTATTTACAAGCAGCATTTAAGTAACAATGAATAATTTACACTTGCTCTGTATCTTATACATTTGTGTCATTCTCTTCAATTAAGTAAGCACTTACTAAGAATGCATTTTATGCCTGTTTATCTAAAACCTACAAACATAGGTACTATACTAAAATCTAAAACTTATAAAAATGACTCCATAGTTCTAAAGAAACTTCTGTTTTTGGCAGGGGACCTAAGGGTTACATAAAATGAGTCAGAAAAAAAGGGGTATAAAAATTATACCAAATAAAATGCACAATGCACAGACAGCCCAGTAGGAGGTTAAGAAGGGCTAGGTCACAGGGACCTGTGCTGTTCAGGAAGGCATCAGAAACACCCCGATTCACAGCCGCAGGTCAACACCACCATGCAGTCAACCATCACATCCATAAACCGCAGGTTTCCGGATGCATAGGCTGAACGACAGTGTTCTCCATAGAAGTACATGCAGGAGACAGAAGACTATGCAGCTCCCACACTATGCATCCTGGGTAACATCTCAGTAACAATGGATATTGGTTCTGGTCAGAAAAGTGTAAACTGTGTCAAATCCACTGACATGGGCTCAGGAAGAGGGCAGGACAACACATGTCTAAGGGAGCTGAAACGCACCTGATGCAAGGAGGGACCAGCACTGTGACACACTTTGCCCTCTTATTGGAAAACGGTCACACATAAGATAGTCAGCTATCGTTTCCCAGGACACTGGGTAAAGGGAAAAGTTTGTTTGTTTGTTTATTTTAAAGAGACATGAGATGGATTTATTAGAAGCAGAGATAAGATGCACTCAGGAGTGAAGTGTGGGTAAGAGAAGAGAGGCACCCAGAAACAAATCTATTTTTTAAGTACATTTTCCGTTAAAGCTTTATTGAGGTGCTTCAAGTGAAGTTCTTAAATCCAAAAGAAAAATGGTTTTTTGTTCCCAATTATGCACTTCCACCTCTCACACCAGTAAGAGAATTATAGTTAGACACCCACATCTGGGAGTCATGGTGTGAATCTGCAGTGTTTCTCCAGTATCTCATTTGTGTTCAAGGTGCCTGGATCAAGAGGGTGCCACTGTGGACCCGGAAGGGTTCTTCTCCCTCCCTGGCTGCCTCTTTGTGCCAAGCTCCAGGCCCCTGTGAGGTGGGCCGCCCTCCTCCGCCAGACCCATTCACCACGCCTTGGTTTCTGCCTTGGAGCCTGCAGGCCATGGATTAAAACTTCCGAAACTATAAACTAAAATAAACCACCCCTCTAAGCTGGAATCGTGTCTCAGCATGAAAAAACCAAGACAATTTGCTGTGACTGTTGGTGCTTTGCACTAGCACAGACTATGTGTGCATTCCCATCCAGTTTGCCCTGTGACTTGCTTTGCTCAACAGACTATGGAGAACAATAATGCTACTTACCTGACATGAGGCACTAAAAAAGCTCTCGAGACAAAGACCTGATCAGACCTGAAACAGACCTGAACTTCAGCCCTGATTGTGAAGTCCAACTCGACCCTGCCAAGCAGAGCCAAGAAC
Source organism: Dolichotis patagonum (assembly GCA_004027295.1). Classification (NCBI taxonomy): domain Eukaryota; kingdom Metazoa; phylum Chordata; class Mammalia; order Rodentia; family Caviidae; genus Dolichotis; species Dolichotis patagonum. The sequence goes on along the minus strand of PVJX010035865.1, from coordinate 11,780 downwards.
AGCCAAACCGCAGTCAACCTGCTGGTCCACCGGCGTGAAAGAAGTATCTGCAGATCTCAGCTTCTGAGGTTTGGAGGCTGTCACGCAGCATTATCAAAACTACAACCCCAAAACAGACCCTAAGAAACATCCTGATCCACAAGTCACTTTAGGGAGTTTTAACAGGCCCATCAAACCGCATGGCATAAAATACTGAACTGAAAATCTCTACCAAGGCAGGGCCACCAAAGACCAGAGACAAATCAGTCAACAGACACAAAGAGCTGCGGAAGCTTCCCTGCCTTCCACCTGTCAGTCCCACTGCATTCCATGGCGACCACGGACAAGCCACACACTGTTGGTATATTCAACTAGACTCTGATGTTACTTGTTATTAAGGGTCGAATGGGCCGCATCAAAAAAAATGATAATCATAATGAAGTCACAATGCTCAGTACCCCAGAATATGAATTTATTTGGAAACTGGGTCACTGCAGATGTGAGTAGCGAAGAGGAGGTCTTCCCGGAGGAGCGTGGGTCCCGAACCCAGTATGACTGGCGCACATGTAAGATGCTACGTAGAGATATGCACAGGTAGAAGCCAGCAAGGCTGAGGCAAAGCTCGGAGACTGCGGCTGTAAGTAACAAGAGCCTGCAAACCACCAGACGACAGGCAGGGGCGAGGAAGGGTACCGCTGCAATGGCCCTGTGCCAACTGGACTTTAGACACCTTGCTTCCAGCACTGTTACAAAATAAGTACCTTTTTAAGCCTGCCGGTGTGGAAGACTCTGTCATGGCACGTCTAGGAAATTAATCCGTACACTGATTTTAAATTACTAGACCGTAACTGCTCCCAAAAGACACTGCTCCAAAAACCTTGCTAACTTCCCACCGTGGCTACTCTGGCTTTTTTTTTTTTTTTAATATAATTTAAGGGAAACAGGCATGTTATCAAAAGAACTGGTAAATATTATTTTGAATACTGAAGCATAAAACTCATTCATCTGGATACATCTGTATCCAGGAGACAATCAAAGCAGTTTACTCAAGAAGGAGGACTAAAAACTCACTGGGGTGTTAAGCATGTGTTTTACTGTGAAAAGGGCTTGAAAATACTCTGACAACGCAGATTTACCGTGAATTCTGCCACCGGCATCATACTGTCTTGAGCAGTTTTAGAGCTCATGCATTTTGATTTATTGCTCCACATTCCTCCCAGTCAGACCATAAGCCCTGTAAGAGATGCAACGTGCCACACTGCCCACACACACGCGTAGGTGCACATGCACACGCGTGCCATGCTGTCCACGCACACACAGGTGCACAGGTGTATCACCACTCCTCTCCATGTGGGACACAGAACTTATGCTTAAGCTGATTTTTGACTTGTTATAATTACATAACAGAAACTGTCTTCAGATTAGTTGTCTTCACTTTTAAAACATTCAACATTGATAAAATTATCTGAGCACAAAATACTAATTTTTTAACTTATCCCAACATGTTTTCTGTACTTGTTTGCTTACAAGTCATGAGAAGATGATAAAGACCTTCCAATGATTTCTCTCTCTGACTCTCGAGGGGTGCACGAATCCCACTCTGGAAACCACTGTTTATAGACCCTGAGTGCAGATGTGTGAAAATGTTTCCGGGGATTTGGTTTCTTCCTGGAAATGGAAGATGTATGAAGATTTCTATCTTTATGAACTGTAAACACATTCTTTGACTTGTGAAATTGTCTTAGATCAAAGAAGTAACAGTTTAGAGTTGATACGAGTTAGGATTAACTTGCATATTACTTGACCCCTATTATAAATGCACTTGACAACTGGTGTTCTTTGTAACTGAACCCATGTGTTTCCAGGTTTTAGGAATAAAAATCATTATCAGATCGCCATGCAGATATGTATCTCTAAGGCTGAAAGGATCAAGCCATGCTGACATCTGAGCTTGAAAATAAGAAAAAGAAAAGAATGTGCAAAGGGGAAGACAGAACCAAAAAGCCATCAGTCATTTCTAAGAATGTCGTCCACACGACAACATCCAGTTTTGCTATGTTCCATGTGCATGCAGTAGCTTTCTACCAGAAAGCTAAACAGCACCGAGTAATCACACAACCCCGTAAGAAAGCAAGCAAGAAAGGAGGTCAATGCTCAGTGTCCTTGTAGCACAAACAGTATCTAAGAGGACAGAAATCAAGCTGAATGGATGGCTAAGACACTGTTCGTGAACTTCAGTATCAACCTGATTCTGGAAGACTGACTTCACAGGAAGAAACAGAAGAGAATTCACATAGAGAGAGCAGCAGCAGGACTGGAGGCAGCAATTATTTTCCTGTACAAGCTGGAAGGGCGAGGATCCCGATTCTACTTCAGTGCCGAGTTCACCCAAGGTGGGCGTGGGAGGTGAGGCGGAATGTGTGACGTGGAGAGGACAGGGCACCACCATCACCTAAGCAGCAGTTTCCAGCTTAAACTCCCAGGAGAAAGCCACTACCACAGCATCCACCACAGTGGTCACAGGGAACACCTTTCAGAGACGAGGGCCCAAACTGCAACCCAAAACCCACTTGTTCATCACAAAGTTCCAATGCTGCAATTAAACCTAAACACTGAGGTTTTAGCTTAGAGAAAAAACAAAACCAACTCATACATTAACATCTTTTGTCTTAAATGAAAAACAACACACGTGCCACAGGTTTGCCACAGATCATTCTGCCCTGGTCTTCTTATTCTTCAAGATGCTCACAGCTCAGGGGCAGCAGAGTGTATGCCCAGCATTCAGGAGGCAGAAACAAGAACAGGAAAGGAAAGGGGCGATCTATACACTAAGCGAGCTGAGTGCAAGAAAATACCAAGCAGATGACGTGTGGGTGAAGACGTGAAGGAAGTGAAATACAAGCAGCTTTGAAGAAAAGAAAATGTGAAGTATAACATGCATCTGATAAAGTAAAAAACACAAAAATTCTACCATAGACCTATAATAATCTTCAACAATTATTATTGTATATATATGATTAACAAATTGAAAATGTGAAAAAATGTAGCCCATCAATGATCCCACCCATGGAGGAAACCTTTAATATTTTGTCATTCTGTCTTTCATAAAGGACCACTTTTAAATCCAATTTGAGCTTTCTGAACATACAATTGGATGTCTGATTCAACGTCTCCCATGTGGTTAAGCATTGTTCAAAACCATTATTTTAATGGCTAAATATATATAAATACAAATGCATAAATAATCATTGTAAAAATGGCTACACTGTTGGATTTTTCTCAATTTCTCCCAATACCCTCAATAACAGTTAACACAGAATTGCTTACCCTGTGCCAGGCAGCGTTCCAAGCACTTCACATAAGTCAACTTATCTCATTCCCCAAACCATGTAGGTGGATACTATTATTACCTTCATTTGACAGATGAGAAGAGTCAAGGCACAGAGAAATTAACTGTGCTCACACAGGTGGTGAATTCCAAGCCCTCTGTACCTCTGCCACGCCTTGCTGGACATGGGCCTCAGCCCCGGACACCAGCCTCGTGCCTGCTGGCTTCTCGGGAGTGTCTGGGAGCAGAGGCACTGGTGCCATGGGATTACAGGAGCGAAAGGCCTCCCATCCTGAGCACAGCGACCCACCCTCTCCACCTTCTGGCTGTCACCCACCTCACGCCTGCCAGACCCGTTACGGCTTCAACCTAATCATCTGTGCTTCCTCGATGCAATGAAGTATTTTTTTAAATGTCTCACTACCTTAAATTCCTATCCTGTGAATTTTCAAGTCCTACTCCCTACTAAGCTTTTTAAATGTTTAATTGGAATTACTGTGACTCGAAATACCAAAGACTGCTGCTTGTTCACTTGGACCCTACAGGCAGGTGCTCCCTGGTGACCCACCAGAACCCATCGGTGAGGACTCAGGAATGAATGAATGCCCCAGAGCGCACAGGAGGCCTGGCAGCGAAGGCCAGCGAAGGCGATTTCGCATCCAGAGATATCCTCTGAGACTGAGATTGGTACCATGTGGCAGAGGCTTCGCTCATCCAGTGTCAGGGTATTTATCACTGTCACTTACTCACTCTTAAATTCTGGTGTCAACGTGCAGGAAAACAAATCGGTACATAGGATGCTTGTGCAGCAAACAGAATTACAGAAGAAAAAAGGAAGACGGTGAGGAACCGTACACCTGCCCAAGTGTCTCATGAGTTATTCCTGGTCACAAGGTACACCTGGTAAATGCTAAGTAAGAAACTGCACAGGAGAGGGCTAAACAAACCATTAAATTCTTCCTCCCTCAATCCTCGGTTAATTAGCCATCAAAAGCAAATTACCCCGTGCAGGGCATTATGTAATAGAACCCAGCGCGGGGGGGGGGGGCCCTCCTTGGACTCGGGCTTGAAGCAGAAAGTCTCAACCACAGACTCAGGAGTTATTTCTTGGGATTGGAATTCTGTCCAGGTGGCCCATGTCACCCATCTGGGCCAGTGTTTAATATTCTCAATTAGAAATAATCTTTTATCACACTGGATCCCTAAATTTCAGAGATACCCTAAGTGGAGGCTTTAGTCTCTTTCTAGTCTATACCAACTAGAGAAGAAAGCACAAAGTCAGAGGCGTGGTCTCTGAGACTGCTCTGACGGCTATCGTTAGAAGGAAAAAGGAGAGTCCAGCCTTTCTGCACCCAAACCTCTGAGAACAGTTTTTCTCAATTATGCTTCTGATCAAATTCAGGCCATTCGCAGGCACTGGCATGCGCAGAACAAAGGCATTTTGTACCCCATCAAAGGGAGATGTATGCAACAATTATTCAGTCCTATCTTCCCGATATTCTAAACCCAAGGTTCCAAGAATTTACTTCTGTACATTGTCCGCCCCCCACCCCAACCTTAATACTTCTGACTCTAGTATATATGAACTGAGTGCATTCTGTTTAATGTAAACAAAAAGGAAACACTCACAGGTTGAGGTTTTAAAAGGGAAGAAAACGAGCTTCAGCAAGGGAAAGGAGAAAGCACTGCAAGGCCAAAGCTTGAGGAAGACACCAAGGGCGAGACAGAGTGAATCAGATCTCAGGGAGCACTGCGGAGGTGAGGCGTCTGTGGGGGCAGGGTGCAGGGGTCAGAGCCAGGACCCAAGAAGTGACTCACCATCCATCCCAGGCCTGCAGGACACAGGCAGGGAGAGGGAAGCCTCTGTCCTCTGCAAGCAGCAGTCAGCTCTTACCTGACTGCAATTCCCAGGCCCCGAGTCACAGCACTCTGTGAAGAGTCTGGCTTCTCTTTGTCAAGGGATCAAGTGTTTCTAAGTTAAAAAATGAAGTGTTTACTGTAACTAAAGGGAGAACCTAAAGCCAGCAGGAAAGAATTGCTGTGAAGTAACCACCTGGTACCCCTGATTACCCACAGGAAGATGTGTCAAATGTCATTATCTCATTGCAGGACACATCTGCTTCTTGGAATAACCCTGCTGTACGAGACCCCCTCTCACTGGTGGTTCTCTCCATCTTAAACTTCCTCACCCATCTAGAAAGAACCCAACCAGGTTAGAGAAGATGCAGGAACCAACCACGGTTTAACCTACTGTGTACAAAATAAGTTCTTTGGGTCATGGGAGGATGGAGACAATATAGTAAAATGCCAAAAAAAAGAAAAGAAAAGACCATTTTCAGAACTAGTTTGTTAAGGAAGGGCTGAAAACAATAATGACTCATTAAAATTCACATGACAGAAGAACAAGAACAAAGGCAAAAGAGGAAATACATCAGGGCACAAAAATAGATCAATTATTCTTTTTTTCTTTTCAAAATAATATTTTAGGGCTGGGGATAGAGTTCAGTAGCATAAGCGCCTCCCTGGCAAGCACAAAACCCTTAGTTCAACTCTCCGTACAAAAGAAACCACAAAAACAGAGTAACATTTAAAGCAGAAAAACAATGGAACTTCCAGACTCCTAATTCACAATCACCCTGGTTATCAAATTTGGAAACTGATACACTTATCTACTGAACAAAAACCAGAGTTACAAATTTGTAGAGAGGGCTGGGGTTAGTGGTGGGACACCTGCCTAATATACACTAGAGGCCCTGGGTTCAACCTTGGGCACTGCAGAAAAAAAAAAAGTATTTGTGTTATGTCATATATTTTGATTTAGGAATCACAGCCACATCTAAATGTTTTATGTTTGCCTTTACCTTCAATGAAATATATTTTAGTTAAACCAAACCACAAGACTAAAACAAGTTAATATGTCACTTATTAACCAAATCACAATTCCCCTTGGAGCAACTTAGAATTTTCCTTAGCATGTGAATTCCATTTTTAAAATTGTGCTTGAGAGTTTAATCAAAACAGGTTTTATTGCAGACACTGGTACACGAAATGTGCTTAAAAGGGCCAAGGAAAATCACCACAGTTAATAAACATTACAGGTTAGCATCCGGAGCTTGAAATGTCAGAATGCAAATATAAATGCTAAATGATCGTGTTTGCCTATTTATACAAACTGGCAATTTTTGAAATTCAGTTAAATCTCACAGGCAACACCACAAATTGTAATTCTAAACTGCTTTTTGATGAAGCTTGAAGCACAAGCCATTGCACAAATCACTAATGATCACCTATTAGCAGACGATTACAGAAGTGGAAAATAATGATTCTGTCATCTTGCTATTTATATTGAATCAATTCTCCAAATCCTTAACTCTCAATGTTGGACTATAAAATCGGACCTTACAGTGCTCCATTTCCCAAAACTAAAATTTATAGCTTAGTATGAAAATTTAAAAGATACTCTAGAAAGAGATGATCTTGCAAAGTGCTCTAACGCAATGAACTTTTTACACCGACAAGAGGAAAAGACAGAATTGCTAGCCTGCTTCTCAGAAGCGCAGACCCTCCCTCCGAGGAGCTGGAAGTTAGGCTGGGCGCAAGGCTACCTCTGTCGGCGGAACCAGGGCGACCGCAGAACCCCATCTGCTCACACCTGTACCCAACTCGCCAGCCCCCGAGCCAGCCATGCCTTCCGGGAGGCGGCGGGCCGCAGAGCTGCACCCCAGCTCCCCGGCTGTCACGGGCCGCCCGGAGATGCTGACGCCCCGCTCCGCGCCACCGCCTCCCACCGCATCTGCCCAGCTGTGCGACACCAGAGGACCCATCCCTCCGCGAGCCCGGAGATAGCTTTGCCCAGCCTCACATTCTGACTTGCAAACAGGCTGGGAGAACGCAGCTACCAACCGGGTCGGAAACACGCAGCGACGCGCCCCTACCTGGGCTGCTGGAAATCCAGCGGCGGGGTCCCGGGGATCAGCCGCAGGCCCGCCCGGCCTTCCCGCCCGCACGCCCCACCCCGCATGCCCGGGTCCCGCGCGCTCGGCCCTGCTCGGCCTCGGGGGCTCGGCCCCCGCCCCCGGCCCGCCCCGCCCCGCCCCGCCGCGGCACCGGCCGAGATCCCCGAGGTGCGCCCGGGCCCGGCCACCTACCTCCGGGCGGGGGCGCGGGAGCGGGCGCTCGCATCGCCGGCAGCTGTGGCTCCGGAGGCCGGGCGCGAGCGAGGAGCGGGACAGCGGGGAGCCGGGCGCAGCGCGCTCCTCGGGCCTGGTCCCCGCGCCGCCTCCCTGCAGCGACGGCCGAGCCGGAGCACGGGGGGCGCGCGCGGTGCAGACGCCCTAACTCCGCCCGGCCCGCAGCGCGCGCTGCGCCCCTGCGCTGGCGCGGGGCCCGGGGCGCTCGGCCGGCCGCTGCGGCATCTTCCCCGCCCCCGCCGCCTGCCGGCCGCCCCGGCCACCGCTGCCGCCCCGCCGCCCTGCCCTTTCCTCCCGCCCAGCGCGGCCCGGCCCCCGGCGGCTCCGCCCAGAGCTGCGCGCGCGTCCTCGCGGCCCGGACTCGGCGACGCCGCCTGAACGAGTGCGCGCGCGGCGGCCCGGCTCGGAGCGGATGGCGCCCGCCGCGTCCCCGCAGGTAGCCCGGGGCCTGCTGTGCGCTGAGCTCGGCCTGCGGTGCGTTTCCGCCGTGCGTGTGGCCCGGGCCCCGGCGCCTCCCCGGGCTCTGCATGCCCAGGTCGCAAGCATTGCAGCCGCAGGCAGGATCCGGCCAAGACGGTCGCCCTGGCTCCGGAAGAAAGAGATGGACCTCGAGGGGCCGATGGCGGAGGCGGGGCGGTGATGCAGCCCCGGGGAAGCGGAGCGCGGCGGGACGGCGGGGTCCCGGGCAGGCAGCGTTGCTGCCGCCGCAGTCCGCACTCCCCAGCTGTGCACGGAGCGCGCGCGCGTCCCGACTCCAGGCCAGCATTTTTCCCGCTCCAGCGTACGGGGAATTTCTTTTCCTTTCTCCTTTAGGCATTCTTGGGCGGCATTAGGTAGCCTTTACCAAGGGAACCTCGGGCTTTTGAAATACGCAAAGCTGATTTCATTGCATCACAAAACCTGGCTGGAGCTCCCAGAGGCAGGGAGACACTGCAATTCTTCGCTGAGGGCTTTTGTGATTTTGCAATCCAAATTTAATTTTAAAAAAATCAGGCAGAAAGCCACCGTGGTCCCTGTCGAGTGCAAACAGTGACTCTGTAAGATCGTCGAGGTGAGCGCGCTTGGGGCTGGGCCGTGCGTGCGGGGCGCTGTCTGGGAAACTGGGCCCTCAGACTCCAGCATCCAGGAATCAGACGGATCCGAAGCTCCGCTGTGTTTTGGTACCGGTTACTCTCCTAATAATGTTTCCTGTTTCACAATTACGTGATTAGAGGAATGCAGACATACCTAGCGATGAATAAGTAACACACGAAGGCCCCTGGGAGAAGACCTGGGCAGGTGTTTAGTCTTTTAAAAAATTACAAATCCTGATGTAATTTTCTGCAGGAAACTTGAGTTTCAGTTCTCCCCTATACCCCACCAATTCACCACCAAGAACACCCTCTCCTTTCTTACTGTGGACCCCATGTGTTCCCAAGAAACGGAGTTAAGTAGTTATCTTTTTTATTAGGCAAATAAATCGACTTGAGTATGCATTTTCAAAGTAGCATCACTTAGAAAATGTGTGTCAGCCTTTCAGAAGCATTGCAGACTTTTGTCGCCACTGTGTCCTTCACGCGCTATGCCACGTGCCAGCGGAACATTTTATTACAGCCAAAGTCCTGCTCTCTCGCTGGGGGAAGGGGTCCTTCTTAAAGATTTTCACTCCGTTTTCATTAACTGAACGTTTATGACTTTGCCATAGCGTTGTCTTTATAGAGAAATAAGAAACATAACCATTTCCCTACCCTCTAGATCTGTTACCCAATACTGTACTCAGTACCCACACGTGGGCCTTTGAATTTCAATTAAATACAATTGAAATTGTAGGTCTCTGTCCCGCTGGCCATATTTCAAGTTCTGTGGAGCCTCACAAAGCATATGACTCTCTTTCTGAACAGTATGGAATATAACACTTGCAGTATTTCAAGAAATCCCTTTTGGTGGTTTGGTTTGGTTTGGTTTGGTTTGGTTTGGTTCCGGGAATTGAACTCAGGACCTTGCACTTGCTAGGCAGGCACCTTTGTTGCTGAGCTACATCCACTGCTCAGGAAATCCTTTTAGACTAGAAGATCAAATTTTAATTGGTAGATAAGCTATTACAAAACAACTTGGGAAGCCTTAGTACACTAGATCAAAGCTGATTAGAAAATGTACTTCTTAAAAACATGGCAGTCTTTAAGAATTCCCACACTGTGGTGTGCGGACCCTAAGTAGATTCCTTAACCTTGGATGCTTTATCTTTGAAGCAGAGACAATAATTGACGGCTTCACAGAGTGGAGAGATGTGGCCATCCCGAAATTAGCTGTTTCTGAAATGATACATTCATTATAATAAAGGTTTTCTTTTTAAAATTGTATCCCTGGCACCTCTCCCTGTACCTGCCTAAGGGAAAGTGTGTGGTAAATGCTGAGTTAATAATGTATTACAGGGGTACAAAAATTCGTGGACATGAATGCCTCTGTTAGAGATGAAAGCTGACCTGGTAAAGGTAGAATCCCCTGAAGGACGGTGTAGTGGACCTGTTATCTTACTTTCTCCAGGACAAGCAGCCCTCATCTGTAGGATTTGGGGGAAGACACAGAGAAGCAGAGGTCTTTTCAGCTCTTAAAGGAAAAAGAGTTCTACATTTTTCTCAAAATTCAAGATATTCTTAGTTCTTCTGCCCTGGATGGGACTACTCCCCAGGGTAGGATCTAAACCAGAGGGAGGCAGCTAAACAATATCAACCATGCAAACAATGTTTTTCTTATCTGTCAGAAGATAATTCTGTGTGGAGAAAGCATTGCTAGCATTTCTGTGTGAGGTACAGTACTGAGCTGGGCATGATAGTGCACATCTGTAATCCCAACGGTTGAGAGGCTGAGGCAGGAGGCCCTTAAATTCAAGGCCAGTGTGGGCTACATAGGAGTTCAAGCTTGGACTATAGAACAACAGTCTCTCTCCCTCTCTCTCAATCTCTCTCTCTCTCTCTCTCTCTCTCTCTCTCTCTCCCTCTCTCTCTCTCTCTCTCTCTCTCTCTCTCTCTATATATATATATATATATATATATAATCAATAACTGAAAGAAAATTGACACAACATTTGACCACTCATGGAACTAGAGGTCCAAGAAGATTGGTGAATATTGCTCTAATACTTTGCCAGAGCAGAAGGCTCCCTGGGTAAGTAATCAGTTTGCAACTTGTCCTAATTACTTTCCTCATCGATGGACAATACGAGATCCACTAATAAGTTAAAGGAGGAGAGGTTTATTGGGGCTCACGGTTTGTAGCAGCTTCAGTCCATTGTCGCTGGCTCAGAGGGTGGACAGCATGGCAGAGGGGCGAGGTGGAGGAGACGCTGCTTACAGCATGGTGACAAGGAAGTCAGCATCAGGGAGGAGCAGGACTCAGACGTAACCTTCCAGGCTCCGTCCACACTGCTTATTTCTGCTGAAAATGGTCTGTTCTGTAGCTTGCAAATTCCATACATATATGTATTTCTTATGCTGTCTGATATAGCATCGTATGCTATTATATACTATATATGTTCTCACATTATCTGAAAAGCATATTCACAGAAAGTGGTGCTAAGACAAAGTATAATTCTGAAATGAATACCTAAACGCAAACTGACACTAAGTGATGGTTGTTTGGATTTATTGGGTGAAAGAAATTTATGGTGAATATTCTAAAGAGAGAGTTTTTCTTTATTAGTGTGTCTTTGCAATCCATAATGATCACATTTGCTTCAGGGAGTTTATGCGTATGTGCATACATATATGTATGTATATATTATCACACCTTGGTCACTTTTGATCCCCTCTCCGCACTTTACCCTCTCCCCTTCCTCATATCCCTTTCCCATCTCTACAGAGTCGTCTTCTCGATGCCTGGACACAGTTCTTTTATTTTGTTCTTTACCTTACTATATTTTGATCTCTTATTTAGAGAAACCATGCAATACTTAACCTTTTATGACTAATTTGGTCTCATAGTCTATCCATTTTCCTACAAATGACTCAGATTTACCTTTCTCAGTGGCTGAGTAGTGTTCCAAGATGTGTATATATTTCTTTTAATTCGGTCATCTGTTGATGAACACACAGCCTCCTCCCATTAGGAGGCGTTTGCTGCTATAAAAATAGGTGTGCATGGTCCCTGCAATGTGACCATAGCTCTTTTAGGAAGATGCCGAGAAGCACACCTGGTTCAAGTGGAATTTCTACTCTCAGGTTTCCGAGGACTCCCCATGCTGATTTCCACAGTGGTTGTACAGTTTACATCCCACCGACAATGTAGAAGGGTTCTTCACCCGACCC
>PVJX010035864.1:0-17946 GCA_004027295.1 Dolichotis patagonum | reverse complement strand
GCAGGCTGCTTACTGGTTGGCTCGGTGCCCTAAGTTCCAGCCTGGCGTGGATCTCAGGAAACGCTCTTGCTTCTTGTTTCCCCGCCCTGGGGTGGCCGCGGCTTGCCAGACCACAGTCACTTACCAGGGCGGAAGGCTGCTTACTGGTTGGCTCGGCGCCCTAAGTCCATATTGTTTTTACATTGTAACTTTGTAATGTAAACTGATATTTGGGACTGTGATGCCTCATGTCTTGGCCTTGCTGCTCAGTATTGCTTTGGTTCTTGTGAATCTCTTCTGGTTTTATCTGTTTTAGAATATTTTTTCTAGTTCTGTAAAAATTGCTGTTAGTTTTTGATTGGGATTGCACTATTATCATTTTTGATAACAAGGCTATTTTGACAATATTGCTAACCTATTATGTATTTTGCTAAATATATAAGCAAATATGAGTATAGACTAAAAGTCAGATATTCAAGGACTGAAAAATTTCATTTTCCATAGATTTATGGATATAATCCATTAAAATGAAGACACAAACTAAAAAGGAGAAATATACAGGAATTAAAAAAATGGATTTAAACAAGAATGTGGAAAGGATTGTTTTATTTTAAAGAGAATAAAACAAAACAAAACAAAATAAAGCAGATCAGGATGAAACAATGCAATCAACACAATCAAAAAAAGACAACAGGAAAACAATGGTTACCATAATGTCTCGTTTTCTTTGAAACAGTTGTCCATATCTTCACACACAATGAATTCAAATAAGACAAAAATAGTATAAAACCATTCAAAACAAAAGAATGAAAGCATGACAGGACTTCAAAACCAGACAATAGGAAAATCAACAATGGCTACCATAATGTCTCTTGTTCTCTTCAACAGAGCTGTCCATACCTTCATGTATATTAAAATTAAATAATAGAAAACAGACTAAAACCAGTAAAAACAAAGAATAAAAGAATTATTGGACTTCACAACAAGATGATAGCAAATCAACATTGGCTACCATAATGTCACATTTTCTTCAAAGTAGCTGTTCATACCATCACTCGCAATAAAATCAATTCTTGTAAACTCTTTAGGACAAGTTCTAGGCATGTATAAGACTATATATGTACATATATCTTTTCTGTATTAGAGGGAAAAACAAAACAAAATGAAACAGATTATAAGAATAACAAGAAAAAAAGAGACAAATAAATAACTATAGCAAAGATCCCCCCAAACAATGGCAATATAGATGGAAAGGCATCTTTAGATCAAATGGAGATCCTATAGTGACTGACCAGTAGGCATAAAGGGCAATGTCCAGAATTAAGCCAGAGGGCTCCAAAAGAGATTTTCTGAAGATGAAATTATTACACTGTTTACTACTGTGTTTCACAATATATTTATGGAAGTTTTAGACATCTGGTGGAGTTTGGGGTTAAATTAGTAATTTAAATGGAAAACAAAGCATATGAACAAATTAGAAAAAAATCCCCCAGCAATTACTAACTTTTCACCCACTTTTGGCCACTCTAAGCCCACAGTCACAAAAGGTTGTGAAGAAAATGAGAATAATTGTAGTGGACTACATGTCTCAGCTTTGAATGAGATTTACCTTTCCATAGGAATGAATATTAATTTAACTAAAATTTCAGTATATTGTACTAAATGAACAAGGGTGGTAGCATTAATGGAAGAATGTGTTTGTGGTAGGATAGAAGAGACAAGGATATTTGAAGAATCTAAAGTCTCATTTTCCTTAGTGAAAATCAATAGATGAAGACTAAAACTGAAAAAATAAAGAAATACAACACATGCATGTTATTTAGTGATGTAGTGATAAAATCCTCTAAAGGAGAAGAAATATGTCTCTTGGAAAGGGATGCTTTTTAAAAAAAATATTTTAAAACAATTGCCTCTTCAAATTATGTGAAATGTACATCAGATAAAAACCAAAGGTTAAAATAAATTTTATTCTGATTTTATCAATCATGGCTAGTTAACTTTCAGCTTAGTTTATTCATCTATACAAAAAACATTTTAATAATTGAAAGATGCCTTATTTTGGTCAAGTGTTCTGATTTATATTCTGATGCAGTAATTTATTGATATCCTAAGACCCTGTTATAAGGGGACCTTCTATTGTTTGTCCTATATATGCAAAGTCTAAGGAAGGGACAAAAGAGAGCTGGAAGGAATGAAGACAACCTTTCTTGGATAGCACACAAATGGATTGTTATATGAATTAAGGATAATCTTCCTTTTTGGGTAATTCTGAATCAACACACTTCCCTTTCTTTTGGTGTTAGCACGAAGAGTTTACTCTGGGTGACTTACCTTGTGACCAGTGTGGATAACAAACCTTATAATATCATTAAAGAACCACGACTCTATGATTGACACAATGTTTTGGTGTGAGTCACTGAAAAATGATCATCCTTACTGTAAAATAAGACCGGTCCAGGTGAGACTGGTTCCTCAAAGAAAGAAAATCCAACATGATGCAATATATGCAACAAGTAAGGCCATGGGTGTAATTCTGGACACCTGGTTGCATCTGGCTCAAGTTTCCTTGGATTCAAGGCCCAGCCTCTTGCATGTAAGACCTCTATTTCTTTTCACTATTACATAAAGCAGAGCTTCTCAAACTCAAGTGATGTTCAGAATAACCTGAAGAGCTGGTTAAAATGTGCATTCTTGAGTCTTGTGTCCACAGACTCTGGTTCAGTAGGTTTGCAATGGGGTTTAGACAATTTTAATAATTTTTGACAAGTTCCCATGTGATATTTCTGGTGTAAAATGCTGGATCATACTTTGTGTTGCACCAACTACGGAATTTTGAGAGGTTCAGATAAATAGCATCTCTGTTTTACAGGAAAGTGTGTGTCAGGTGTTTCCAGGGATTAATTAGCTTGTATAATTAAATATATCATACAAACAGAAGAATGCACAAAATGTATTTGAACAAATACATATTTATTCAGTTTGAAGGATAGTGCTTTAAAAATTTGGCAAATTTACTAACTAGGTCAAGAAATCAGTTACTTTAGTAGATTAGAGCACTTTTGGGGATGACCTTATTATCTTATATTTAGTTGTTTGTTTGTGTGTGCGTGTGTGTGTGTGATCAAACTCAGGACCTTGTGCTTGCTGTAAAGGCACTGTACTGCTGAGCTATGCCCCCATCCCTAATTTAGCTGGTTCTTGATATCTAAGTTGATGGTTGAAATTGGCCTACAATTTTCCTTCTTTGTACTGCCTTTGTCAGTTTTTGAAATAAAGGCCTGGAAACCGAGATGAGGAATGTTTTCTCTAATGGCTTATGTTAAATTATACTTACATCATATAAAACCAATTTATATCCTTTCAATAACCAAATATTCTTGCATGATAAGGGGATCGAGTTCCTGGGTTTGAGAACATAGCTCAGTGGAAGAGTACGTGTTTAACATGCATGAGGATTTAGGTTTGATCCTCAGCAATAACACACACCTAAAACACACACACAGACACCAAACAAAGAAGAACAAATGTCATAGAAACCTACACAAGTGGCTAAACTAATGATCCAATATCTTAAAAAATTTTTTTAAACTTTATTTTAAAGATAACTAAACTCAACAAAACAAAGCAGAATAAACACAATCAAAACAAAGCAGTGACGCAAGTGCCTGCCTGGCAAGTGCGAGGTTGTGAGTTATCATCAAAAAACAAAAACAAAAACAAACAAAAAGACAAAGCAGTGAAATTGGTACAGAGCTTCACAACAGGATAGAAAAACAACAGTGGCTACCGTAATACATCTTGCTATTGTCACAATAGTTGTCCATTCCATCAGGTATAGCAAAATCAAAGCAAAACAGAATAAAACCAATCAAAACAGACCATTGAATAAAGTAAAACAATTAATTGGAACAAAAAAATGAGAACAATATTGTATTTCAAAAACAAGATAGAAGGAAATCCCCCATGTTTGCTATATTACATACTGCTGTCATTCCAGTGGATGCTCAGACTGCAGGTCCCAGGCCTCAAAGTCAACCAAACAATACAAGCATTCAGTTGCTTTTTGTACCTCAGTTATTATCAACTCAGTCTGTCCTTTGTTCTGGCCAGTTGCTTATGGGGGTGGGGCTAGGTAGGGAGTGGTGATTCTCAGCCTATGCCACTAGGCTCATGGGAGGCATTATCTGACTTTTCTCTTCCTGGGGCCTGAATGGCTTGGGCAGCTTACCAGAAAGGCTGACTAGTTGGTTTGTTGGTTGGGTCCTCCCTGTCCCAGCATTGATCCAATATTTTTAATGGTTGCAAAACTGTTGTGTTCTATTAGAATTGATTTTTGCAAGTGATATTTTCCTAAAGAAATTGTATGTCATGTAAGTTTTTGATTTTTTTAACCTTCTTAAATCTTTGATATTATTTATGCTTTTTTTGGTGCTGAGGATTGGACCCAAAGCCTCCTGTATGTTAGGAAGGTGCTCTACCACTGAGCTAGCTATATCCTCCACGCATTATCTGTGTTTTTGTCTTCATAATCCATCTTACCAGGGCTTGGTCAGTTGTATTAGATTTTTAATTAAAAAATTTTGGCTTTTTCAATTTTATTTAATATGTATTTTAAAAAAATTTAGATAAAAAAGCAAAACAGAAAAAAAGGGTAGAAATAATACAGAATTTCAAAAAAAGCAAGAAATCACTAGTTTATAAATTACATTGATAAATTACATGTTGTAATTAGTTTCACTGGTGTGAGAAACTAAAAGCATAAATTACAGCATGTAATTCATCAACTAGTATTAGAAGTAGTTGCTCAAGTCACAAAAAGCATAAAAAGTGTACCAACAATGACAGTACAAACCATTCTGTGTGATGAACTCACAAAAACTCAGTAGATGGTTATCTATCTTGCAAACTTAAACATACATACAGTTATATCCTTTAGAGCACTTTCTTTCCCTTTTATTATTACAAAATCTATTATACATTTTGGATCTTATTATTCTTATTATTTTTTATGGAGAGAAAATACAATACTTACAAATGTGAATCTGATTTATTTCACTTATGAGGATAGTCTCAAGTTGCCTCCATTTACCTATAAAAGCCTCAAGATCATCCTTTTTAAGCTGAATAATGTTCCATTGTATAAAAATACCACATTTTTAAAAATCCACTCTGCAGTTGATGGGCATTTTGGTTGTTTCCAAGATTTAGCTATTACAAATTGCAGTGCTATAAACATGGGGGCACATATATTGCTGAGACATTAATACATACTGTTAACTTGGTCACTTATTTGTTATTCTTTGATATTCCTTTTCTCAGGAAGTGGGCTTCAAAGTCTTGTGCTCGAATCTTGAATCAAAGTGATCTGTGAGGTTGGGTAACAAAAGGTGATGCAGCCTTTTCCTTGTCTATGGGAGCACTTGCTCTTGGAGCTCTGAACATCCTGGAAGAAATCTTACTACCCAGAGACTGCCATGATGGCGAATCAATATAGGAACTCTAATTGTCAGCCTTGGCTGAATTTGTGCTTCATTCCCCCTGGAGAAGATCCAGCTATGCAATCAAACAAGATTGAAAGTAGATTTTCCTGTTCTTGCTTCTCTAGACGTAGTCATCAAGTCATGTGACAGCCTTTGGAATTATCATAGCAGTGGCCCAATTGTCACTTAGCAAAGATAAGTCATCCCTCTACTGTAGTTAAAAGAGAAACCACCAACAGAGTGAAGAAATGACCCACAGTGTGGGAAAAAAAACTTTTGCCAGCTATTTTTCAGGCACAGAATTGATATTTAGAATATATAAAGAACTGAAAAAGAATCAGACCTCCCCCAAATTTAAAGACCCACTCCAAAACTGGACATCTGAAATGAGCAGATACTTCTTAGATGAAGAAGTAGAAACAGCAAATAAATATATGAAAAAATATTCAACAACACGGTCATTCAAGATACGTAAATTAAAACAATGCTGAGATTCCATCTCACTCCAGAAATAATGGCTAATATCAAGAAATCAACCCATAAAAAACACTGGTAGGGCTATGGGGGAAAAAGGAATCCTTTTCTATTCTTGGTGGGAGTGTAGCCTGTGGTGCAACCACTGTGGAAATCAGTGTGGAGCTTCTTAAAAAAAACCAAAAAACAAGAGGTTCCATTTGACACAGATTTTCCCTTTTAATTCAAATTTTCCCTTTTAATTCAACAGAATTAAAAATCATCATACCACAGTAATATATGCACCCATGTTTATAGTGGCACAATTCTAATAGCAAAATCTTGGAAACAGTCCAAATGCCCGTCAACCGATGAATGGATAAGGAAGATAAGTTTTTTTTTTTTTAAATACAATGGTGTACTATGTTGCCATTAATAATGAAAAGCTTGAGACATTTCTAGCTAATGAAGTCTTAAGTGAAGTCAATTGGATATATATTTAAGCATCTCATGGTTTCTCTGGTGTGAGAAACTAAAAGCATAAATAAGGGCCAAAATGTATAATAGGTATTGGGAAATGGGGAGAAAATGTTCAAATGAGAAGAGGAAGGTTGAAGGTAGGAAAGAAGAGACAAGAAAAAAAAAAGAATAGAAGGGAAATTTGAAACAAAGCTTGGGTAAATAAGGAGAAGAAAGAGGGTTGAAAATTGAAACAAAGCTTGGGTAAATAAGGAGGAGAAAGAGGGAGGGGAATAGGAAAAAACCAAGAAGCAAGATATATCACGTACAGGTACAAAGTTCATATGATGAATGTTATCACTATGTATATTTAAAGTGTGCCAATAAAATAAAAAAGAAAAAAATTATCAGGAACACAGTAGCATTTTATTTCATGCCGCTGTGTTTCCAGGTGATTTGTTAGGCATATAGTTAATTAAAAAGTAAGTATAAACAAGCAGTTTGTATGTCAAGACTTTAGTGATAAATCCCATGTTTACAGCAGTGCAATTCACAGTAGCCAAGCTCTACAAACAGCCTAGATGCCCATGAAGGGATAAGTAGATAAAGGAAATGTTGCATATATATGCAATGAAATACTATTCAGCCATAAAGAAATTATATTTTCACAGGAAATGGAAGGATCTTGAGACCATAATGTTAAGTGAAATAAGTCAGAAACAGAAAGTTAAATGTTCCATGGTTTCTCTTATGTAATAAACCTGAAACGTAAATAGAATAAAATAAAGGAGAGATGATAAGAAAAAGGTGACCAGAATTTATAGAAATGGTGAGGGGAGGAATCGGAGGATGTGGGTGAAAGGGGAGGATAGGAAGTTAATGTAAAGGAATTGAAAATGATCTAAGTATGATAAACACATATACCAGCCCTCTCAAATGAATGTAACTATTGTGTTACACTAACATATGCTAATTTAAAAAATTATGTTAATTGTCTTAAGAGTGATAAATTTTGATATCTAGGGAAAACTATACCCTCTTGCTCTTATTGTTCTTATTGCTCTTATTGTTACTGTTTTCTTTTCTCTAGCTTAAAAATTTCTATGTAAAATGACATTGGAATTTTTATTGACTATTACCTACCTACATTTTTATTATTAAATTACAGACACAGAAAAGAAAAAAAAAAAGAAAAAAGAAAGGATTTCTTTTCCTTGACAAGGACTATTCATTTTAAGATGTGTTCTGAGGTAATCTGAATTTTTTTGAGGGGGGTCCCAAAAGAAATGCAGCTGTGTAGGTTATCCAAACATCATGCCTGCCAGACTGAGACTGTGCCAAAAGTTAACCTTGTCTTTTTCCATGAAGTACTAGAAGTACTAGACTTGCACAGGAAACACTTTGTTAAGTGTAATGAATAGTGTCTATTTAGTGGGGACCTGAGTACCTTTATTTTGTTTCCATGGCCATTATAAAACAACCTTTGTTTTTCATACCTGTTCTGGAAGTATTTCTTCTTCTACTATAATATCTAGCTTTTCACATCCTTGAATAAACTTATTGGCAATATATATATTCTATTTATCTTTAGGCAAATTAAGAAAGTTACTGAGGAAAGCTGTCTTTGGATCACTTATATGGTTCTAAAATGCTGTTAACTTTCATATGGAAAAATCCTAGAGGAAATTGACTGAGATTTGGTAAGGAAGAAAACTGTCAGTAAAAGGAGTGACAGAGTCCTGTTAATTCTGTTTCTGCTATGTCCCTTGGATTTCTTTAGCATCACTATCTTTTTTCTAGATCACAAGAAAACGCTGCTACTGCTTTTTGCCCCGGACTCAGCTCCCTACCAGCTGTTTTCCATGTGGCGATCACATAGGTCTGTAGGGGTGCAGGCTATGCCTTATTTGCATTGCTTAAAGAATCAATCCTACTTTCCTTGGAATGACCTTAGTATGCAATAGATGCACTCTGAGCAGCACTCTATGATTAGAAAAGATTAGATGAGTTGGTCATAGGGTTGCTGGGAAGTTTAAAGAAAAATGCTCAAGACATACTTGATAACAGTTTCTGCAGTTGTGTATATTCACATAGATACACATATACATGTGTATTTAAAAAAGAGGATTTAACTGATGATACTTTACACTATGTTTTATATTTTCTATTAAGTATATTTTTCCTTTTTTAATTTCAAAAACTATTTTTGTCTAAATAAGTAAAAGGTAAAATTAAAAAATATCTCTTACAGATTTGAAACTCAATCTGTTACATTCTTAGACCTCTAGCATTCAAAGTTCTATCTAAATTGGCATTTAACAGAGAAATTAAAAAAAATTCCTTGAAATCTTAAACAATAGGCCCTTTGTTGCAAAAGCATATTCCCTTATGAAGAACCATTATTTCTCAGAAAAAAAGGCCTGCTTGCTCATCTTCCTCATGATAAGAATTTGATGGGAAGAACTCTCTCTCTTTCTTTCTTTCTCACCTATCTAGCTATCTGTGCGTGTGTGTGTTTGTGCCATGATCAAAACATGTAGATTTTAAAATATCAAAGTATTACTCACAATTGAGTTTTTGAAGACTTTTCAAGCTTGAGAAGATGAGGTTTCAAAGGTGATTTTTTTTTTCTCCATGTATTTGAGAACTATGGCATATTTCTGGCCATATTAAGCACATATTATCTTATAAGTACAAATATTTATCCTCTTTAATGAAGAAACTAGCAAGAGTTTCAGATTATAATCTATGGCAATTCCCTTATGCATTGTCTTACTTTCTACCTTTTGAGTTAAACATAGTCAAACTTGGTCCCAAAATACTAAGTTGAAAATCCCGATAAATATTTTTTCTTAAGATATATTATATTATTATAATTGTTCTATTCTCTTATTAGTTAGACCTCTTACTGTGCCTCTTTGTTCTGTAAGAGCGTGCATAAATGAAATTTTATGATAGATTTGTATGCATTGGAAACAGTGCAGTATACACATAGGCTTTGGTTTCAGGCATCCACTGGGGATCTTGGAATGCATCCCAGGGATACAAGGAGAAGACGTCTGTGTTATGTTTTTTCTTTGGCAAAGTTTCCAGAAGCTCTGGAGTGAAAAAGGAAGTGAAAAGTTAAAATCACCTGAATCCAAGTGACTTCTAGGGACTGAAGATCCCGTGTGCTGGGAAGTATTGATTTCAGGGCCAGCCTCCCAACTTGTTTCATTGTAGGAGCTGGGCCTGACAGTTTGAAGGAGGGAGTGTGAAAGTTGTATTGTTTGTTAACAAAAATCACTTAGCTAGACATCTTTTCTTGATTGTTTTCCATAACGGAAAATTTAAATCCTGGAAAACACAAATTTGTGGTATTAGGAGGTGCTAGGGTTTTGGGGGATCCTTCCTTGTCTACTGTTTTTCACTCTACACACCCACCCTCACTATTTCCACATGACAGCTGGAGAAAATTGTTCTCAAGTGCCTCCATCAGATCATGCCACTTCCATGTTCAAAATCATACACACCCAGGGTTTTGCATTCATAGATAGAGATCCATAGTCCTTTATTCTGGCCAGCTTTCAAATGCATACCATTTCCTTTTTAAGCTCATCCATACTGGAAGTTTATTTGCTCTTTCTGGAACTCTCTAATCCTAGTCTTGTTATGTCCTTTTTCTCAGAGCTACTTCTGTCTTGAACACTGTTCCCACGGATACTAACATGGCTTACTTCACTGAGCTTTGTGCAATATCCTTTTTTTCAGTGACCTTGTCTGACCATTCTGCCCTTTCTGCCACATTTCAACCCTCAATTTCATCTGAAAGTCTACCAGTGTTGTGTCATTTTACTGTCTACTCCACTGGAAGGAAAGTTCCTTAACTCTGTGGGCTGGTTCACCTCATCCTGCAGTAAAATATGATTTCATTATAAAGACAGAAAGAAAGAAAGAGTAAGATTTGATCTAGGTGTGCCGTAAAATTTGACAGGGCCAATGAAGGATGTTTACAGTGAAGTGATTTTGTGCCTTACCCATCTTTCTAGATGATAAGTATTTTGAAAAGATCTTGATTTTGACCAACACCAAACTGTTAGAAGTCATGAGCTCTAAGAACCTCTATCAGATTTGTTATCATATCTGTTTTACAGAGGATAAGGTGGTTGAGTACGGGATATCCATTTTCTTATTTGTCATATAGTTGGTGATTTTTTTAGGATTTTCCAATTCATACTACCTTAATTACTTTTGTCTTTCTGCAGATCTGTGTCATTAGAAGCTATTATGTGGTTTGTTAGTGATCTGCAACCTTTGGCT
Source organism: Dolichotis patagonum (assembly GCA_004027295.1). Taxonomy (NCBI): domain Eukaryota; kingdom Metazoa; phylum Chordata; class Mammalia; order Rodentia; family Caviidae; genus Dolichotis; species Dolichotis patagonum. Next base: position 7,276 of record PVJX010035864.1, on the reverse strand, counting down.
TGGCCTCAGTGGAGATTTTAAAATCTCTGGTTCATCCAAGGATTCCTTTCATTACTGTAACTTGACAGGTCTGAATGAGAATGCATGTTTGCAATTGTGAAGGAAAGACAGTGGTAATGAAGGGAAGGAGTTTTGCGGTGGAGATGCTGAGGTGAGACAGAAGTACTCTTGTGTCTTCTATCACACTAGAGATTTGGTGTGCTCTAATGCACACAAAAATACTTTTGAAACATGAGCCAAAAGTTGAAGTAAAGATAAATTAGTTTTTGCATTACTAAGGTGTACTTTCAATCCTTCTCCCCTTTGTATTTATTTTAGTGTATCAGGGTGAAGCCATTGAAATCTAATGGGCTTTACTAATGATTGTTTCACAGTACCACATGTTTTGACTCTGAGAAAGCACTGAGTCTTTTTTTCCCCAAACAAGGATGGAAAAAAGACAGTTATGATATCACCCACACTGCATAGCATGCTAATTTGTGACATTTTCATAAAATGTGAAATATGATTTTCACCTGAGTTTTTATTCTTTAATATTTCCTGATTTGCTTATTCATTTATCATTATTAAAGTACAAGAATATAGCTTTTTGTTTGCTAACAAAACTTCGTGGCTCAGAGACAGATCCCTTGCCTAGGGAAGGCAAGGTCCCTGGTTCAATTTCTAACACCACCAAATGAAACCAAAACAAGACCTAACAAAATTTTATAGATCATATAATACAATAAAATGGTAATACAGGTTAGGATGTGAGGCTAGTTACTATGGAAAAATTGTGATCAAATTTCTAATTTCCTCTACTATCTGGGTCAGTAAGAAAAATAATTTCCCCATTTTCTTCCCTCTTTGCCCCAAATTTAGTTTCTAGTAACTTTGGAAAGTTGCAGGTTTTGTCATTATAATACAAAGATTAGCCATTCTGACAACTACCATCTAAATTAAAGTTAATGATAAAAAGTTCAGCCTAAGAAATACACAATGTAGCTCAATGGAGGAAAAGAATCAGTGAATCTTAAAACCACTTGGACTGAAACTTCATGGTCTCTAAAGATGATTCATTGCTTAGCTGTGTCATGAGTTTCATTTTGAAATGAAATCTACTGTGTGGTTTCATTTGAGGCTTCATGTTGATGCAAAAAGGAAATGAACCCATATTGGGAAGTTAGCTTGAAATACATATTAATGATGAAAAAGTGTTAAGCTTTTGCTCAGCCTACCCTTTTTGTTCTGGCATTAGCAGGCTGATCTACAGTATACAGTATACTGATATACAGTATTGTATAATACCTCACTTTTCTTAGAAGCTAAGGCAGAATGTGGAGTAAACAAACAGAACGTACTCAGTGACCATTGAATGAGCCAGTGAATATCAGTTCTAAGGGAACTGATTCCTCAGCTCAAATCTCTTCATGTTTACTGAAGTCACACACTTGACAAATAGTTTTGTATATAGAAGTTATTTTTACAGTGATATTTTCATGATAATAACCATTCTAAATCTTGGATATTCTCTTGGGCTATGAGAAAAGAAAATGTAGTAAAAATAAATCACCTATGATTAAAAAAAGAATAAAATAAATCCACTGAGCCACCCCCATGTCCCAAGATTAATCTTTTCAAATTTATTTTATTATTTCAGTTACGTGCGTTTACTTCTCAATATGTGCAATGTTCCAGACTGCTGCATAGATACTGGATTTTATATCTGATTTCAAGGAATCTACTCCCTCATTCTCTTTTTGTCTTTCTTTTCCTTTCTTTCTTTTGGTGCTTGAAATCAAACCCAGGGTTCTACCACTGAACCATGTGTGTAGCCCAGTATTTATACACATATAGCAAGGAACCAAGAAGAAAAGAGTGGTCATAGAATCAAAGAAATTAAAAGACAAACAAAACTATATTTAACAAAATATTCAATAAATTGAGAGTTGTATATTTACTCTTTAGATGCACAAGCTTTTAAGACAGACTAGGACAGGTATTGCTTCTACCATTACTAGTTATAAGACCCTGGAGCAATGACACTTACTGATTTGCAAAATGAGAATGGTAATAGTTTTTAGTATATGTGCTGCTGAAACAAGCACAAGAGAATGATAGTAGTTTGTAGATGGTAAGGCTACTATAAGTATTATATAAAGTCATTCATGTACATAATACAGTTAACAAAGAGTACCAGATTCATGAATATGAATTCTTAGTGATTACTAGCAAAAATAGAAAGGGTGAGGCAAATAGCTCTAGAAACTAAGTTTATCTTAAAAGTTCTGTTTTTAATCATTGTACTGTGCAATGCTTGGCCAACATATGACATTTTAAGCTTGTGGACCAGCTAAAATATATAACAATATATAACAATATATAACATATGTATATATATATAGTATATAACAATATAATTTAGAGATTTTGGAACTAAAAGAGATCAATATTTGCTTCAGCAAACTTTACTGACCTAAGTATTCTCAACAGTGCCCTCAGCAGAACACAGATGAAAACACAGAAACTCTATTTCTTACAAAAAAGCTATTCTCCTCACATGAATCATAACCTGAACTTTGAGAGACCTATGTATAGCTTTAGAGAATAAAAGTTCTGGTCCTTGAAAAAAATGGAATAAATGCAATAGAGAGTAGTTAAAGAAACCATTGATATTTGGAAACTTTAAAAAATTGAATTGTTATTTTTTGGCATATAAATATTTTTCTTTCCTCCTTTAAATATGTAAACACCAACCATTCGGGGGCAATCCTCCTTTTCTCTGTCTTGAATTACCTAGTTGTCATATGTTTTGTTGAATGAGGCCAGTTCATGTGAACTGTCTCAAAGTTTCCTGAAGAATTGCTCTTTTGTCCTTTTTTCTACCCCAGAAAAACATAATCAGGTCTCTTTCTGGCTAAGAACATTGCTCTTGATTCTGTTATTGCTCACCTCCTTCTCAGTTTTGCTCCATTTTTCAGCCCTGTCTTTCCTCCTCTACCCACAAATATGGTCAGCATCCTCTTCATCCTAAAATAACCCTCCTTTGACCTTGTTACTACAGAAGACTACAGCCTTATCACTCTTCCGCTCACCATCACACTTCTCTGAGTACAAATTCGGCTTTCACTTCCTGTCCAGGCACGCACTTCTTAACTCCTGGCAATACGGCTTCTACTGTTAGCTCTCTATGAAGTGTTCTGTAAAGTCACCAAGAATTCTGTATTCAATAAATTTAGTGGATTTGCCTCATTCTTCTGGATTTATCTGAAGAAATTTCAGCTTTCTCTTCTTATGAGCTCTGTGATACCATAGCCTGCAGACTCTTTTCTCTTTCTGAGGACCTCTCTTTCATTTCCTTCACTAACTGCTTTGTTTTCTTTGTACTTTATAACGAAAGTATTCTTTTCTCCACGTTCTTTCCTCAGAGAACTTATCATTTTTATCATGTTACATGTAAATTTCTTCAGTCTGTTTCCCTCTCAAAGTCTCTTTCCTTATGATTTACTAAGCCTGATGAGTTCCAAATGTTTTTAGGGCTTTCTTAGGAAACCAGTCAGGTTTTCAAACTTAACGTATCAAAAACAAAGTTTATTAAATTATATTCACCAAACTCCAAATTCCTCTTGATATTGTCTCTATTTTGTTTTTTATTAATGACACTATTATTCATGAGTCACGTTTCAAAGGCTGTACTTTTTTATTCATCCTCATTTTTCAGGCTCCATGCTTAGTAAACTGTTGAGTAAGAAAGATTATGAAAGTTTTGTGGTCCAAGGTTCAGGGAGAGCGTTTATGCTGGAGTCAGATAAATGTGAGTTCAGATAATGGTTTTGCTATTTACTACTTTTTGACTTTGAGAAAGTTACTTAAACTCAAAGAGTTTTAGTGTTCTTATATACAAAATAACATTCCCTGTATGGCCAATTGAGAGGATTGGATGAGAACTACACATTTTACCCGTAGTTCTTAATAAGTAGTGATCCTGTTCTTTTCTCTAACCCTGGTTGTGGCTCTTATATCCACTTCTATCTTCTTTTAAATGAAAAAAAATTTTTTTTAAAAAATTGGTACCAGGGATCGAACTCACGACCACATGCTTGCAAGGCGGGCACTTATGCCACTGAGCTAAATCTCCAGCCTCTTTTAAATGAAATTTGTGTACAAAGAGACTTCATGTAGCTCCTGAAATGTAGGTATCCATTATATATATTTTCACTCTTACTTTCTCTATATTATTTCTTTCTCAGTACAGGCCTGCATTGCTTCTTGTCTGGACAATTGCTGTGGCTTCTGTGATTTCAGTGCTTGTGCTGGACATGAGTTTACCTTGCACACTGCTTTCTGGTTCATCACTTTCAGGTTTTTTCTGACATTTCTCAGAAACCTTCACTGTTTCATCATTTCCAAGAAAATGAGGCAGGAAAACACATGGTTCATGTTACCTTTAAAGATGTCAAGTCATGATTTCCCTACACATGGCCTGAATTTTGTTGAAGAACTCCCCAGTGGTTTAACACTTCCTTACTTTTCCGTTATATTATCACTCTTCTGGGTCTGGAATGACACTAAACAGGTTCTATCTTTGAAATTCATTTCTACTGTGATGCTTTCCTTGTTCATCTGAACACTGAGAACTTCTCTCTCCTTTGACCATAGATAATTTTCACTTCTCATCTTCACATTATCCTTCATTTTATTGATCAGTTATTAACATTTTCACACTCACCTACTCCTCCCTCTAAAGGACCATAAGCTTTTTTCTAGATCCACTTTATTTCAAGGAGAAAAAGAAAAATAGAAGAAGAAGAAGAAGAAGAAGAAGAAGAAGAAGAAGAAGAAGAAGAAGAAGAAGAAGAAGAAGAAAGTAAGTTACAACAAAATTTCAAAACATGTCAATCAGGGGGAAATAATGGTACACACATGGCACATTGTCATCCCCAAATCATTCACTCAGAGCACTTTTGGAGATAATGTCTAATAACTGTACTTATTTTTTGAGGTAGCTAATCTAGTAGATCCTCAATACTTTTGGTCAATTAAAATAATAAAATTAATATGTAAAGCCATATCAATTTTTGAAAGTGAAAGTCTCAGACTCAGACAACTTCTTAAAAAAATTATTTTGAAGATAGTAAAGTACTACAAGACAGAACAAAGCCAATTGAGACAATGCAGTGAAGTTGGTACAGAACTTCATAGCAGGTTATCAGGATAACAGTAATAGGTACTCTAGTATATCTCATTATCTTCACAATAGTTGTCCTTTCAATCAGGTATAGCAAAGTCAAACCTAATACAGAACATCATAAAACCTATCAAAACAAGAGTATTGAATAGAGCAATACAATTAATCAGAACAAATAAAACAGTGATAACAATATTTGCTTTCAAAGAGATGGTAAAAGGAAATGCCCCATATTTGCTATATTGCATACTGTCATCCTCCCAAGAGATGCTCAGATCTCTGGCTCCCATTTGCTAACAGGGTGGGGGGTAGGCTCACAAGTGCTTACCAGGGAGGCCAGCAGGTTCCTTTGTTGCCCAGTGCTCTAAGTTTCACCATCGCGAGGATCTCGGGAGACATTGGCTGGCTGGTTCTCTCCCCAGGTCCCTGGCTGCTCACTTGAGCCATGGCTGCTTACCAGGGAGGTGAGCAGGTTCCTTTGTTGCCCAGTGCCCTAAGTTCCAACATATAGGACAACTTTTTATGAGATAAGGAAAAAGAAAATAAGAGGAATAATAAATAAGTGCAAAAAAGCAAGATAGAAAGGCAGCTTGCTTGAGGTATGAGGTCAATTATGTAGACTGGATTAGACAAGTAGGAAATGCAGACACCGACCCCATCCTTTTCCTGTGAGTCAGCACAATTCGTGGACTACAGAAGAGAACAAGAAGTCAACAAGAAGCAAGCCCTCACTACAAACCAGTACCATGAATAGGCCACCACTGACAGGGACAGCCAGACCCCATCCCCTTCTGGTATGTGGGCTGAGAAACAAGACCCTACTCCCCCATAAGCAACTGGCTGATCCAGAGAACCACAGGCTGCAATGATAGCTATTGAGCTGAAATGTAATTTGATGCTTGTGGTGTTTGGTGTTTTACTGACTTTGCAGGTATAGGGCCAGTGGCCTGATCATCTATGTAGAGGATCACAGTAGATAGTGTGGCATCTACGGGGGATCTCCTTCTGAAGTGGTAGTCATTGTTGATTCTATATTGTCTTGTTTTGAAGTCCTGTATCATTTTCATTATTTTGTTGGGTTCAGTTTTATTCTGTTTTGTTTCACTTGGTTTTGTTATATGCAATGGAATGGGCAACTATTTCAAAGATAGCAAGCTATATTATGGTAGCCATTTTGTATTTACTATTATCTTGTTTTGAAGTCCTTTGCTGCATTCATTGTTTTGTTTTTATTGGCTCTATTCTGTTTTGTTTTGTTTGATTATTACTATGTCTGAAGGTATCTGCAGCTATTTTGAAGACAGCAGGAGGCATTATGGTGACCACTTTTGATTTTGTATTGTTTTGAAGTCCTGTGTCACTTACACTGGCTTGTTTCGATTAGCTTTGTTCTGTTTTATTTTGCTTGGTTTTATTCTCTTTAAAATAAAATAAAAAAGTAGGAAATGCAAAGTATAGTCCCATGAAAAGTAGTAATAACAAGATTATGTTGACAGAGTGGGGGGTTTTGAAAACAGACTGTATTCTAGTTTCAATTCTTGACATAGTATAATGATAAATATCCATGACAGGAGATATGTTGGCAACCTGCCCTGTATTTTGAAAGTAGAGGAAACACTCTGGAAAGAGCGGCCTGCAGTGGGGAGAGGAAATGACAGTGTACTGAAAAGATAAGTTGTAAGTCATTCCAGAAGCACCCCAAATCACAGTCTGTCAGACAGGCTGATGGGGTCCTGAAACTGCTTTTGCTTTTGTGTAGAGGCAGTCACTTTGACAGAAGCTGATGTAAAACAACCTCAGTGCAGGGAGACGTTTAAAGGTTTGGGACTTTACATGCTAGTATACAGTGCTGTTAAATAAAAGGGTGTTAACAGAGGGATCACAGGTTTGTGACAAAACTTCTTTTTTTCTTTTCTTTTCTTTTTTTTATTTAAAAGAGAATAAAACAAAAGGGGGTAGTACAGAGCAGATCAGAAGAGGACAACATAGGCAACACAGTACTTTACATTAAGTCAACTGGACATCAACAGTATCTAACACCATATCTCTTACTCTGCTATAGTTGAGCATAGTTTCAATTACAATAATATCAAACATAACACAATAGTA
>PVJX010035863.1:0-17939 GCA_004027295.1 Dolichotis patagonum | reverse complement strand
TTGTTTTCTTTTTGAGACAGGGTTTCACTATACAGTTTAGGCTGGACTTAAACCTGCTTTGTAGCCCAGTCTGGCCTCAAACTCAAAATGATCCTCCTGCCTCAGCTTCCAGAGTGCTGGGATTATAGGTATGCACTACCACACCTAACTTCTGTTGTACTTTTTTTTTTTTTTTTTTTTTTTTGGTGCTGGGGATCGAACTTACGACCTAGCGTTTGCCAAGCAGGCACTACGCCGTTGAGCTAAACCCCCAGCCCCTTGTACTTTTTTTTTTCTTACATTTTCTTATGTTTCTTTTTCTTATGTTCCTTTTTCTTGACATAGGTTTGAAAAAAGCCTCTTGACTCAGAAATTACCAAAATAGGACATAGGAAATACATTCAGTGTAGCTCAAGAAAGCATAGTGTGAGAAAACAGTTCCAGACTCCACTGGAGAAGGAAAAACTGCTGGGTGCATCTACTAGTGTGACTGACTTGCTTAGGGTCAGTAGTCATCCAGCATCTACTCGTTTTTTGTTTTGTTTTGTTTTGTTTTGTTTTGTTTTCTTCTCTATTTTACATGACTATCAAAATAACTCTTTACCCATGTTCAACCTGAATAAAATCAAGATGGGTTACTTATATATACCTCGTGTTCTTAAATAGCTTATGAGGTTCTGGATTATGACACCTTCATAACATTAGGTTTCTAGTATCTTGTAGGGTCCATTTTTCTATCGGTTCCAAAACAGAAAACTTCCTGCATTTTTCATGCGCTTCATCGCTATCTGGCCAGTCACAAACTGTTCATTTTTCTTTGCAATCTCAGAGTTACTATACACTGTAAGTGGAATTTCATGGCAAAATCATTCCTCTATTCAATTTGTATTTAAGAATGAGTACTCAGAGTAGTCAAGTGTTTCTGTGTAAACAAGAGCCCTCTGTATGGGGCAGATGACTCTACTAGAATCCAGTGGCGTAGATCAAAACCTTCTCCAGCATATATTAGTCACTTGCCCTATCAACCCACCCCATGCTCTTCATATTTATTAAGTTTCATTGTCCTCTTACTGGTTTCTCTCTCCTCTTTCCTACTAAACAAGGAAATACTGTTCAAAGATACGAATACATGTCACCCTCATTTCTTTTTATTGCCAGAAACACTGATCTTTATCATTGGCTTAGTTACTTTTTACTCCTCACTGAGACAAAATACCTGATGCCCAAAGGTAGGGAAGGAAAGGTTTATTTCTTACAGTTCTTGGAGGTTTCAGTCCATACTCAGTTGGCTCCAAGGCAGGATGGCATGGTGGGGCCGCAGTTCATGACGACTGCAAACAGCAAGGTCTGAGCCAGCAACAGAGAGACATACCTTCTTTCCGCCATTACATCATCTCCTGGGTCTATCCCTAGATGGGTGTAGCACTCACACCACCAATCCGAGCGCTAGACAACGGACCAATCACAAATGCATAATTGCATGAGGCTTGGGGGCCACTGACATAAACCATAACAATCATTTATTTTTTTTCTCCTATATATTCTCAACAATTAGTGGGTTGTTTTAAAAGGGACAGATACATACACCAAAGACCATTCTCCTTTTTTTAGGACTGATAAGTAGTTTGCACCTAGTCCCTTTGCAATATAGCTGAGAAGTGAAAAACTTGGGAGGAAGACCGTTTGTAACATGGGATGGAGGAGACAGCTTACCCTGGTACCTTTTCTGGAGGAAAAAAACTGCAGGGTGAACCAAGCAGATAAGAATCCTTAGTAGTTTTATCCCTGGGAAGTCCTGTGCTTGTATAGTACTTGCTTTGACTTAGCTGTTTATGGTCTCTACTTTTGGTCTGTTTTATTCCCCTACCAAGGACAAATAAGGATCAGTTAAGGAAGATATGAGTGACCTATCCAAAATCTCTTAACTCTCATATATAAAATTAGAACTGTTAGTATGTGTGGGGACTAAGAATTATTTTATTAATTAATGCTAATATTTTCCCTGGGGTAGGAAGCTGAACCATCTATCTTCAGAAATGTCTTCAGAAAGTAAAGAGCAACATGCTGTTTCACCAAGGGACTCAGCTGAAGGAAATGACAGTCTTCCATCTGGGGTCTCTCTGGAACCACAAAAGGAATCAAGTACTGACTTCAAGCAAGTTGAATCCAGTGATCAATGCAGATCTTATCCTAGGATCTATTTGGAGCCTCAAGAGAAACCAGATACTAACATTAAGCAGTTTGTCATCAAAAAGCTACGGAAGAGGTGCCAGTGTAACTCAACCAAAGCCAAAAATACGATTTTTGGTTTCTTTCCTGTTTTGCAGTGGCTCCCAAAGTATGATGTAAAGAAAAACATTTTAGGAGATGTGATGTCTGGTTTGATTGTGGGTATCTTATTGGTTCCCCAGTCCATTGCTTATTCCCTCTTGGCTGACCAAGATCCTATCTATGGTCTGTACACATCTTTTTTTGCCAGCATCATTTATTTTCTATTTGGTACGTCTCGTCACATCTCTGTGGGCATTTTTGGAATCCTGTGCCTTATGATTGGTGAGGTAGTTGACCGAGAACTACACAAAGCTGGCTATGACACTGCCCATAGTACTCCTTCTTTAGGAATGGTTTCAAATGGGAGCTCATTAGTAAACTACACATCAGAAAGGATATGTGACAGAAGTTGCTACGCAATTAAAGTTGGAAGCACTGTAACCTTTATAGCTGGAGTTTATCAGGTAAGAAGTGGTGGAACACTTGGTTATTTATTTATTTTTTTTGGTATGGGGATCAAACTCACAACCTCGCGCTTGCCAGGCAGACGCTTATGCTGCTATGCTAAATCCCCAGCCCCAACAACTGGTTATTTCTAACAGAAATAATCACTATACATGCAATCTTAGATCCATTAGAGGTCATAATAATTAAAGTTATCACTTACTGGGTGCTTAGGATATATGAATGGTAGAGCCAAGAATTCAAACTTTGGGCTCTACAAGTAAGATAGTCTGATTTCCCTCGGGTGCCTCTTAACCAAAGACTGTCAGCCAGATTTTAATTATTCTGTTGTAAAAATGTAGATCACAAAGGGTCGTGAGGTCATCCAGTACAACTCCTTAATTTTATGTGTTCGGGAACACTGGGATTGAACTTATGCGTGGTTGGTTATTGGCAGGCAGCATGAATAGTCAGGCGAGAGGGTAACAGAATGGGGAGTGGCAGGAAGTAAGAAGAGGAATAGTACAGAAATAGTATAAGTACCTGTACCTTCCTTTAGAATCACTGCTCTAGTGAGTGACTCTTCCAAAAGATAGTTGTTCTCTTAGATTGTTGGAAAGCAATGGAAAAGGTTAAGGGCCACTATTCGATAGAGAAAATATTGGAAATGAAATTCTCCTTGAGATCTACTGTAGAATTCACTAATGTGCTATTATCATCATTTCCTTGCCTTTTAACATCTAGCACCAACATTAAACCTCTTCTTTAGTGCAGTCATTTGGATCTAGCAAAGGAAGGGAGCCAGTTACTGCACCTGTAATCCCAGCACTCTGGGAGGCTGAGGCAGGAGGTCCACAAGTTCAAGCCCAGCCTGGACAACTTAGCAAGATCCTGTCTAAATAAATAGATAAAAAGGGCTGGGCATGCAGCTCAGTGCAAAGGCCCTGGGTTCTGTCCCCAGCTTAAAAAAAATAGTGATGTGAATCTTTTTCTCATTAGTTAAAGCTTTATTTTTATAACAATGACTTCTGCTTTACAGGAAAAACAAGTTTTTTAATTAGAAGAATTCTTAAAATTTGAGTTTCTGTTTTCATGTCAATGCATGAGAATTTTCTTTTTAAAAAGAAAGTGTACTTTTCTTTTAAAAAGAAAGCATTGTTTTTAGTAGGCAGAATTCGTCAGTTCTAGTTTTAGCTGGGCTAGTGATAAACAGTGTGACCTTGGGCAAGTTTTCTGTCCTCACAAAGTAAAAAGATTGATTTTTTAAATTGCATTTATTTTATCTGACATTTATATTTAACACTTGTATATCCTCCCTTCCAGGTAGTGATGGGCTTCTTTCAAGTGGGCTTTGTTTCTGTCTACCTCTCAGATGCATTGCTGAGTGGATTTGTCACTGGTGCCTCCTTCACTATTCTCACATCTCAGGCCAAGTACCTTCTTGGACTCAGCCTTCCACGGAGTCATGGTGTGGGCTCACTCATCTCTACCTGGATACATATCTTCCAAAACATCCATCGGACCAATATCTGTGATCTCATCACCAGCCTTCTGTGCCTTTTGGTCCTTGTGCCAGCCAAAGAACTCAATGAGCGCTTCAAATCCAAACTCAAGGCACCAGTTCCTGTTGAACTTATTGTTGTTGTGGCAGCCACACTGGCCTCTCATTTTGGAAGACTAGAGCACAATTACAAGTCCAGTGTTGCTGGACATATTCCCACTGGGTTTTTGCCACCCAAAGCACCAGACTGGAGCCTAGTGCCTAGTGTGGCTGTGGATGCAATAGCTATTTCTATCATTGGCTTCGCTACCACTGTATCACTTTCTGAGATGTTTGCCAAGAAACATGGCTACACAGTCAAAGCAAATCAGGAGATGTATGCCATTGGCTTTTGCAATATCATCCCTTCCTTCTTCCACTGCATTACTGCTAGTGCAGCTCTTGCAAAGACACTGGTTAAAGAATCAACAGGCTGTCAAACTCAGGTTTCTGCTGTGATTACAGCCCTGGTTCTTTTGTTGGTTCTCCTAGTAATAGCTCCTTTATTCTTTTCCCTACAGAAATGTGTCCTTGGTGTGATTACTATTGTAAATCTCCGGGGAGCTCTTTGTAAATTTAGAGATCTGCCCAGTATGTGGAGGGTTAGCAGAATGGATACACTTATCTGGTTTGTTACCATGTTGTCCTCTGCTCTGATAAGCACTGAAATAGGCCTGCTTATTGGGGTTTGTTTTTCTATGTTTTGTGTTATCCTCCGAACTCAGAAGCCAACAGTTTCATTGCTTGGCTTGGTGGAAGAGTCTGAAATCTTTGAATCCCTATCTGCTTACAAGAACCTTCAGACCAAGCCAGGCATCAAGATTGTCCGCTTCGTAGCCCCTCTCTACTACATAAACAAAGAATGCTTTAAATCTGCTTTATATAAAAATACTCTAAACCCAGTTTTGGTAAAGGCAGCTCAGAAGAAGTTAGCCAAGAGAAAGCTCAAAGAGCAAAGAGTGACTCTCAGTGGAATCCAGGATGATGTTTCATTGCAACTTTCCCATAATCCTTTGGAACTGCATACTGTAGTGATTGACTGCAGTGCGATACAGTTTTTAGATACAGCAGGGATCCATACACTGAAAGAAGTTCGCAGAGATTATGAAGCCATTGGCATTCAGGTTCTGCTGGCTCAGTGCAATCCATCTGTGAGGGATTCCCTGATCAGAGGACAATATTGCAGAGAGGAAGAACAAAACCTTCTCTTCTATAGTGTGTATGATGCAGTGGGTTTTGCAGTAGAATCTCAGAACCAGAAAGGAACATGTGTTCTCAATGGTCTGTCTTTCCAGTGATTGAGAAAGCAGATGAAAAGAGGGATGTCTCATCGATAGGTTAAAATTTCAAATATGCAGTATTTTTCTTCTTTGGAAGGTTATTGTCTTTTCATACTTGCAAATGCAGCAAAGCTTCTAATAGGGAAGAATTAAAAAAGAAAATGTGGTTTCAAGCTTTCATGCATCTGTGAGGTATTCTTGGAGTGTTATAATTAGTGAATTGGGTTGTAAAGTAGCCTCCAAACTTAATTACCACCTTGTTTTAGGGCCTACATTTGGACTTTTCCGCCTCCAGGAGGTAAAGGAGTGAAGCTTTGGAATCACTGGAGCCTTTGCCTGACTGGAAAGGGAGGGAAAGTAGGTGGGGAGTATATTGCACTTGCGTCTCTTGTATCAGCAGGTTAAGAGGTTTTTGGAACGTGAAGTCCTAACTAGACAAGTTAGTTACATGTTTCTCTATCCCCAGTCATTGCTCCCCAAACAGCAGTAGGCCTCTTGTCCTTTGAGTAGGAAATCACTCCATACCTCCACTCCTTAAGACAGGGAACCATGGACACAGTCTGGTGGCTGGCAGGTTGGTGACACCTGTATCACAGCCAGCCTGACATTAAAGGCACCATTTATGATACAGTGGATGTTTCAGTTATATATATATATATTTTTAAGGCAAGTAATCAGAAAATACAACAGCAGTCCTCTCTCTTTTTGTGATTCCTGTTTGTTCTGTTTCTGAGACGAGCACCAGCACCACTGACCTGTTTTAGCTGTCAGTTATCCGATTGTGTTTTCCCGTGGAATCTGCCCTAAACTAGCATTTCTGCTATCAGTGACAGTTACCAAAGCAGGATGCTGACTCGGTAATTTTGAACAGCCCTTTAAATAAGCTTGAGGCAAATTATCAAGGACACTCTGTAAAGAAGAAGTAGTTTACATTTCCTGTAAGAGTTAGTTTACTAGGCAGTAAGTTGTACACACTCCAACTTCTGCCACTTCCCGTGGTATTTTAATAAGGGTCTTTGACAACTGATAGGCTTTCTCATACAGAAGCTGCTCTTCATGGGAAAAAATACACAAAAGTCATAAAGTACTTCCAAAAAGACATCAATAACTTTTAGATGTCTTAGTGAAAACAGAGCTGATGCATAAAGCCCTGCACCCTATTGATGTACAGTAAATGATAAGGACAGCTTTTAACTCTTCATGTTGCCTAAAGCTGTTATTAAGAAGACTTAGAAGCATCACATTCCTAAAATACAAGTTCTGTAGGCGTATTTATGGTAGTTGGCAACTAGTAGTTTCTTTGGAAAAACAAGAATATTGGACCTTGAAAGCTTATAGTTCTGTATTTGGACTTTGGTGGGCAAAAAACCCCAAAAAAACCAACCAACAAACAAAGTTCTCCAAAGAATAAAGGACTAATTTATTAAAGAGTAAAATATCTAGCCAGGTCTTTTAAAACAAACAAAATAATGATTGCCAAAGTACAAACTCATTTGTTAAGCCTGATTATAAATATAATGACCCCTATATGTAGGGTATACTACAATACGTATGTATTTAATATGTATATATATATGCTTTTTGTTAGCTCTGTAAACTGCCAGTGTTGCTTTTCTGTTGGTAGATTTCTCCCATTTGCTTACATGGAAAATACCTATCTATTATTCCAGCAAAACGTTCTAGATTTCTAACTTCTAGATAATTGATATTATGAATATATGCAGTATTGTCCTGAATTCTGACATCCTTTTACTATTTAGGCCTAGAATTCTAGAATTTCAAAAATACCAATGCTGGTGTATTTGTGCTTTTTCGATTGTTATGTTTGCCATTTTTGTTGAGTCTTAAGATTATTAGTTATAAAACCACAGTATCTTGGGGATTTTTTTGTTCTTGTTTTTGTTTTTTTGGTACTGAGGATCGAACTCATGACCTCGTACTTGCCAGGCAGGCACTTATGCCACTGAGCTAAATCCCCAGCCCCAGTATGTTGGTTTTCATTCCTTTCCTTTGCCCCAAGCCAGGTTTGAGTTAGAGTAATAAGTACATGTTTAAGACAACACTACAGTTTCTCCAACATCACCATAGCAAAAGAATTCAGGCCAGTCAGTATTTGGAAAATTTCTTGGATGACTAACAAGATTTGCCCTTTACCTGACATTTCCATTGTAGCTGTCCTACTCAAATGAGATTCTCCTTTTAGTAGCCATTTGTAAAAACTTTTTTTTTTTTTTTTTTTGGTTTTTTGAGACAGTGTCTCTCTGTGTAGTTCAGGCTGGCCTTGAACTTGCAGCAGTCCTTGTACAGTTAGCCTCCCAAGTCCTGGGGTTATAGGCATGAATCACCACACCCAGCTTGTAAAAACATTTTAAAGTTTCTTTAGAATTTACATTTCATCCTCTCTACTTGAATTGCATTCTGCCTCTATTTGCACTTAACTTTTGAGGTGTGTATGTGTCTGTGTGGTACTGGGCATTGAACCCAGTACTTTGCACAGGCTTGGCAGGCTCTCTCCCACTGGGCTACAGCCTCAGCCTTTGAGGCAGGGCCCCTCAGAGTTGCCCAGGCTGGCCTCAAATTTGTGAGTCCACCTTAGCCTGCCAAGTAGTGGAAATACAGTGCATCTTTTGGTATCTCGGGTATATGCCATCACACTTAGCTTTTAAAAATTTTTGATTGTTGATAATTTAAAGCAATCAAACCTTTAAAATCGGATTTGAT
Source organism: Dolichotis patagonum (assembly GCA_004027295.1). Taxonomy (NCBI): domain Eukaryota; kingdom Metazoa; phylum Chordata; class Mammalia; order Rodentia; family Caviidae; genus Dolichotis; species Dolichotis patagonum. The sequence goes on along the minus strand of PVJX010035863.1, from coordinate 9,704 downwards.
GCCACCACCAAAATCAATGTTTTTTGTTTGCTTTTTTGCTACTTTAAGCACTATATTGATACAAGAACATCTTGCTTATTCTAAAGGTGAAAGTCTGAATGAAGCATTTTCTTACTGGTTATTGATAAATATACAGAATTCAGAATGTCTTAAAATGGTTTTCATTTAATTGAAATGTAATGTGTACTTTCTTGATAGTTAAAGCTCTCTTACAAACTTATTTTAAAATTCTTAACAAGAGGGGTGGAGCGAGCCAGTGCAATTCAGTGTGTGCAAGGCAAACATGGTAGAAGAGGGAAAGGAATAGACCATTGTAAAGACTGTCTGGTCAAGGAAAGGAGAAAAGGAAGGGATCTGGATAAATAGGAACCAATTCCCAGCTCCACAGCAGTGAGATCAGCATTAGGAAGCAAATCTCTGTGAGCACATTTATGTTTCCAGAAGGCGAGAGTCACAGATTCACCAAAGCTGAGAGCTGAGAAGCACTTGGTGAGGTTGTGGCAAAAGCCAGGGTGCCCTGCTTTGGACTAAGGGGTGTTCCCTAGATTTCAGTTGATCTTTTGTGAGGAAAACAAGGTATGATTTAGGCAGTCTGACTTAGCTTTTAAATAGCAACCATTGTCATCAAAATTGGTTATGACATTTACAGAGTGGTAAATGGTGAATTTTAAAAATGTATGGGGGTGTTAGGTCTATTCATTAGCATATTCTAATGCTAATGACTACACTTTAACAAGACCAGTAAATCTCTAGGGTTTTTCTCTTAGTGATTTGTCATTTACGAGCACACTGTCAAAGTTAGACCTGATCTTAATATAAAAGTAAGAAAAGGGATACATGCATTTCTTGGGAACTTAAATTGAGTCTCTGAGTTGCAATGATAAACTCAAGATCTTCCACCCTTGTTGTTTGTGATACTAGAATTGTAGGTTCTTTGCATCAACAGAGATGTTACCTCAGGTAGTTCTGAGGGCCTTTCCAGGAGTCAGGTACCAGACATGTAATGTGCGGGGGCTCTGAAGGAGGTGCTTTGTAGAGAGTGTTGAACTGAAGGCTGAGCCAAGAGACAGAGGTACTCTGGGTCTGTTGAGGGAAAGAAAGTTCCACAATCTAATGATAAAAATCCAATGATAGGATTTAGATTTTGTGTAACTTTTCTGTTGTTAGTGCTTTCCTCTACTTAAATTTTTACTTTAGTAATTTGTTATTTAAAATGGAGCTTAACAACTGTAAAAAGAATGAAATGAGATCTAGAAAGCTATTAGACCTTGAACTAATTTGCCCCCCACCCTGTGTATAATGTTTTTAGATAATCATGAATCAAATTTAGGTGCTTATGATACAGATTATAATGGAACAGCACAAATAATATACAGTACTATCTGCTTTGTTATTATAGCCTGTAAAAGTATAATACTATGGAAATATGCTAATTTTTTAAAACAACAGGAATGGAGAATTTAAGTGTAGGAATGAGGAAGATTTATTTTTGTAAGGTAATTTTTATCCTGACAAAGACTCTTTTTTTAAAAAAAAATTTTTACTTAGCTGAAATTTTAAGCCTGTTAACAGAGAAAAGGCATTAAACTAAATTAGTAGATTATTTGGTATGTATTTTATTTTTTAACAGTATAGGATAGGAAGAATAATACTGAATTCTGAAGATTATATAACAAAGGTCAACAAATACCTTTATTAAAGATGTTATTTATATTACGCCTGCAGATCAGCCACCAAATTTCTGTCTGAAGCTTTAATAAACCTACTTTGTATATCCTACTGTGTACAATACAGTGTATACAACTGTGTTGTGTATCCCTAAAATAAGATACTTGGAATCAGGTAGCTCTTGTTTTAAAGGAAGTGCCTTGCTGTTAATCATAAAACGTTGCTTGACTACCGTATTGGACAAGGGTGAGTTGTTGAAGCATTATGGTCTATTGAAGGGAAGTTGTTGAACTATTTGGGGGGGGGCTGGAAAGGTATGTTTGTTTTTTGCCAATTATGTAAGAGCCCATGTATGTGTTGAGATCTTATTATCTGCTAATAAATTGTTACTCTAATAAAATATTACTGTGTCTAAATTTATCTTAGTGGAAGGAAGATTCTAAGAAACACGTGTAGGCACCATGAGCTTTAAAATACCATCTATTTACATTTGGAAAGTGATTCGTGCATTTTTTTCAGTCACAACAAAGGTATTTGTCACCATAGAAAGACAAACCCAGTTCTTTTCCTTTGGGGACTCAGTTTTTCCCTCAGTGAAGAGGGGAGCAGACTAGATTGCTTGAGAACCCTTCCAGTTCTTACTCTGCATGGTTCCTATTTTATAACAGGCTAGAATCACAAAACCTAAACCTGGCTCATGTTTTATAGCTGACCTAATTCTGAATTGAGCAAGTGATCTTTGAGCCCTTTTTTCCTCAATGGTGGACTAGAGCTAACACCTTACCATGACTAAGTGGGAGGAACCCCATTTCTAGCTGACGCACACTTCACGAAGAATGATTTGTACCACTGCCCTCTCCATGGGAGGCGCTCTCCTTTATGCCTCTCAGCTTGAAAAACGAAACTGGGTGAGGGGCTCACGACAGGATTTAGTCCCCCTAGGCATTCTGCCCTCATTCTACTGTCCCACGATAGAGGAGTTAGACTGAATAGCCTTAACACTGGATGTTCTTTGGCTGCACACAGAAGCTGGTATGTATGTAGGTAGCTATTTAGGTACTGGGGACTGAACCCAGAGTCCTTGGACTGAGCTGCGTCCCAGCGTTTTTGTTTTGTTTCGTTTTTAAATTTTGAGGCAAGGTCTCAGCCCAGACTGAGTTGAACATTCAGTTCTTTCTACCTTTGCAGAGATGACGCGTATGTCCTGCCACACCTGGCCAGCACCTGTCATCTTGAGCCCTGGGAATTGCATTCTCTAGCATATCCTTCAGCCACCTGGGAAGGCTTTGCTTCCTCATCTAGTTGATGAAGCTATGACCCTTCTAAGCCCTGCGTGGTGGTACCCACCTGTAATTCCTGCTCTCCGGGAGCCTGAGGCATGAGGATCCTTGTGAGTTTGAGACCACCCTGGGCTACAAAGTGAGCTCAAGGCCAGCGTGAACTACATAATAAGACCCTGTCTCAAAAAGACAAAAACAAAACAAAACAAAACTCACCTCGGAGAAATACACATGCAAATATGCACATAAAAGTAAAATGGTATCTTATCTTGGACATACCTTGCATTGTAAACTCCACATCCATATCAGGCTGACCTTGAATTCGCTACATAGCTGAGGTTGGCCTTAACAGCCTCCCAAGTGCTAGAATTATAGGCATGCACTACTATGACCCGCTTCACATATGTGACTTTAATGACCTTACCCTGTGTTAACAGCAGCTAAAAAAGATTTCTAGCCTGATCTTTTCTAGTATGCCTGCCAGAATCTGCTATGCATAAATCTCCAAAGTTGAGCTCCACAGCTCAACTTGGATACATAGACATATAAAACATGTTTTACAAACTTGTCTTCACTTCCATTGTTTTGGGTTTTTGGCACTGGGGATTGAACCCAGGACCTTGTATATGCTAGATAAGCACTTTACCTCTGTTTTGATGATAGCATGACCCAACCACTTAAGCTAAAGACTTGGGTACTTGGAATCTTCCTTTTCAACTGCCATACCAAATCCATTTACTTTGTAAATGGCTGTCAGATCCAGTTCTCCTTCCTGCCCTCAATTTTCATTATTTCTCCTCAAGACTGTGCCGCATTCTAGCTACTTTATCTGCTTCTCAATGTAGCGTCTCCGCTAGTTACCAATTATTGTGCTAAAAAACTTGACTCTTGCTACTTGTCAGTAGTTCTCCAGTGTTTGCAGGATAAACTCAAAATTATTCATCTAGATTATTCACCTAGCCAATGAGACCTTAAAAACCGTGCCCTTGTTTACATCGCTAGCCTCATCTCCTGCTATGTGACTGACCTTTGCTTGACATTCCAGCCACTGACATTAGGTGTTCCCAACTGGACCATTTATTAAAGACCCCAGGCTTTTATGTCATCCTGTCAGGAGCTGCCTCCTAGCGTTACCTGCCTAACTCTCTAGTCTGTCCAAATATTTATCAAATGTCTTGCTCTTGGTAGCATTTCCTAAAGAATTATTTTGCTCTCATTCAAGGGCTCCTTTGGGCTCCAATGCTGTAACCCTATAGAGTCCACCCATATTCATTAACATGAAGTTCACCTCTTATTTTCCCTCCTCATTTATCTATACCTGAGCTTTCTGAGCGTTGGGCCATGTCCTCATTCTCAGGGCTCCCAGCAGGCTACAGTATAAGATCCAAGAAGTTACTAATGTAAACATGAATATGTTTGGTGGATAATTACTTCTCTAGCACTGTCTCATTTCTAGAGCATATTTATCTGTCCAGACTCAATTACCTGTGATATCAGTAAATTAGAAGAAATCACTAGTGAAGAGATATGTAATGAGGTAGATGAGACGATCTGAGGGATTAGTTCTAAGTAGCTGTTTGAATAAGTCTCACATCCTATGTTTCTTCCCAGTTTGCTTGTCTTCCCTCTCATCCACTATAGAGAAATTACAAGTGACTTGCTCCTAAGGGTTTTTCCGCTGGTTGGCTAAACTCGTCTCCTTTAGGTAGCCCACCTTTGCCCTCTGGCGGTCAGACTATGCTACCACGTTTCACTTGAAAGAGCTTTAGGTAGCATGAACAGTTAATAGTCTATCAGCTTGGAATTAAATTATTTGGGCCTGTTTGTACTTTTGTATTATGACTTACTAGAAACAGTAAATGAAATGGTGTTTGAAATATAATAAGAAATCAATAAATGTGAGTTTTCTTCCTGTGGAACAAAAGGATCCTTCTTAGTTAACAAAGAAAACTCTTAGGACCAGGGATTAAGCTCAGCAGCACAAGCACCTGCCTGGCATGCACAAGGTCGTGAGTTTGATCCTGATACTGTTACAGGCAGCTGAGCCAGTTAGAAATGTTATAGGTAGTCAGACAGGGCCAGGCCCTCGAGGAAGCTGGCACAGAGGACCAGATGTCTGATGACCTTCGAGGAGACCCACACCTCTTGCTGCGGGCCAGATCTCAAGACAAATGCAAGCACACCCTTAAGTATAATCCTTAGGGATTAAGTCTGGGTCATCTTATGCCCACTTTGCAAATTCCCATTTTCCCCACCTTTGAGCCATCTAGTTTCATGATTTTTCTCTATAAAAGTCCCTGAAAAACACAGAGTCTTTGGCAACCCACTCGGGACCCCTTCTGTCTCTCTTCAGACAGCTTTCTCTCAATAAATATATTCTACTCTTCACCTCTGTTGTTCCTAAAATTCATTCTTCAATTGTAGAGAACACGAACTCACGGACATAGTAGGTCGGGAGTTTCATTACCCTATATCAATACCAAAAAGAAAAGAGAAGAGAAGAGAAGAAAGGAAAAGAGAAGAAAAGAAAAGAAAAGAAAAGAAAAGAAAAGAAAAGAAAAGAGAAAAGCCTTGCAACTAACACCTGGAATACTCAACACCTCAATATCTGTTAATGGAAGAAAGGGTCAGTAAGGCAGGTCTCTTTAAATGGTACTGGTTAAGTTTAAAAAAGGGACGGACAATAATGATAACAACAGTTACAGAACACTTACTCTGTGCTAAGTGCATCTTTTAATCTTCCTGAGAACACAGTTGAGGTTCCTAGTTATACATTAGCCTAGCTATATAATGGAAAATATTAGTCACCTGGGGCAAAAATATTGCTCATGTGGCACAATTCACAAAGTATGGAACCATCCTACATACCCTTTAACAGATAAATGGCTAAAGAAAATGTGGCATACATATACACAATGGAGTATTAGTCAACTTACTTAAAGAATGAAATTGTGTCATTTGTAGGATAATGGATAGAACTGGAGATTGCTGTTAAATAAAATAAGCCAGACACAGAAAGCCAAATATCCCATGTTTTTAAAAAGGCATAAAAGTAGAAAGGAAACTATAAAAGGAAAGGAATAAGGGTAAGGAGGAAGAGGTTTAAAGAAAGGTAGTATGAGAGTAAATTATATCAAAATATGTTATATGCAGGCTGAGCCTGGTAGTACATGCCTGTGAACCCAGCACTCAGGAGATTCAAGTTCAAGGCCACCCACCTTAGGCTACATAGAGTTGAAGGCCAGTCTGAAATACATAGTAAGACCCTATCTAAAAAAGATAAGCATGTGGCCCTGAATAAGACCAGCAGATTGCTATAGCTGCTGGTTTCAAACAGGAGCCTAAAGAGAATTATTTCTGTGGTCTGTTGGCCATTTCAGAACTTTGGAAATGTAATGGTCAATTCATCAGAAAGAAATAGGAGGTGAGTATGGCAAACTTTCGGCAGCCCGCAGGAGAGAGACCCTGGCGCTTTGGAACCTGCACCATGCAGTTGACTCAGGGTGCCGGGAGAACAAGGAGCTCCTCCCCTCTCTGGGTATCAGATGTGAGCCTGCTGGTGCATGGGATGAGAATCAAACATCTCATGTCATCCTGTCCCCTGTCCCTGGTGTCCCCCCCTCCTTAGCAAGTGGGAGCGTGAACTGGACATCTTGTGAAAAGACTGGCTATATTATTTAGTATGAGCTCTCCATACGCAAAGATATGGACAAACATTTGGAAGAAAACAAGAGACAATATGACAGATAGTGAAGATCTCTGGTTGTCTAGCTTTGAAATTTGTGCTTTCTTATGTCCCGTTCTGTTCTGTTTTGTTGTGTTTAATTTTTCTCCCTTTAAAATAAAAAAAGATATGCATGTGAGAAAATACCACACTGAAATATGATATTTTGTAAATTTAATAGGCACTGATAAAATATTTTTTAGAAAGAAATGAGTTTGGCACTCAAATGCTTGGAAGACCAGAGATATAGGGAGAAGCCACAGAGGTCCTTATAAGGAATACAGGCCAAGAAGGAGTTATATCAGCCTCTTTAATTTAAAAAGCAAAGTTCTAAACTAAAACCCAAAGGTCCAAAAGAGTAAAAGGTTTAGTCAATGTAAACTAAATTGCAAAAGCTTTCTGTTTTGGATATGGCTTTCACTCCCAGATTTAAATCATGCTGTTAAATGAGCTGAAAACTTAAATTCCTTTTTTTTTCATTGAGAGAAAAACAAAGCAAATTTAAGAACATATTTACTAAACACCTACTATACACATGGTGCTTAGATAGAACCTTTCTTTTTAGTAATGTTCTGTGTGTATTATTGGGGGCAAAAAAAATCTACAATGATTTTTTTGGTGGAAGATCACAACTTCAGCTCCATATAATAAATTCTTCATTATCAAAGAAGACAGTATAACCTAAATTGGACTTATATTCAAGGTGGTGATATTCATGAAAAAATTTTGCAAACCATTTTAAATCAAGTAAAATCTTACTGTACCCCCAAACCATTTTCTAGTTTTTGAATAAGGTGCCTTCATCATACCACAACAATAAGTGCACAGCCATGTTTATAGTTTGTAATAGCTAAATCTTGGAAACAGCAAAAATGCCCATTAACCAATGAAAATGTTCAAATGGGAAGGGGGACTAGGGAGGAAGGAAGGGGAAATGGAGGAAGGGAAAAGAAAAAGTGAGAAAAGAAGGAAAAAATAGAAACAAAGCTTTTGTAAATAAGGGACAGTAGGAAAATGGGGGGAAAAAAAGAAGTTGTGTCTTGTACAGGTACAAATTCCCTATGATGAATGTGATTATCATGTATATCTAAAGTGTACCAATAAATTTAATTTTAAAAAGAATAAGGTGGCTTTGACGCAGTGTATGTGTATCAGTTCATATACAAACATTTATTAAACTGCCTAATATGCCCAGCACAGCACTAGGCACCATAAAGGTTATGAAGGCTGACTGGTCTCTGCTTTTATGAGCTTGCATTCTAATTAAGGTGACACAAAATACTGAAAAAGTATTTACACACTTAACCGAATGTTAGAGACAATAAATCTCTGACAGTGTGAGAGGAGAGAAAAGAGTAGGTGATGAAGTCTTCAAGAAAATCTGTTACAATTAACTGCAGAAAGAAAAATAGATGAATTGCTATGGGTTTCTGAAAACTAAACTCTACCTTTAGGAGAGGGGATTGAAGAAACTACATCACATTAGCAGTTACTTTGTGCACTATCTAAATGTGAAACTGTATTTATCTGAATTATTAGGATTCATACTGGTATTGTTTGGACAATTGAATGCAGATGTCTTGTGCTCTGGGTGAATGATTTGGAGATGTCAATGCGCAGTGTATATACCATTTTTGCCCCCTGGTTGATGTGTTTTGAACTTTTAGTTTTCTGCTTCTTTTTTTCCTCAAAATAAAATGGTTTAAAAAAAAAAAGGAAATCCTCTCTAGGGCTAGAGATGTAGCTCAGAGGTAGAGTGTTTGCCTAGCATGCACAAGGCCCTGAGTTCAATCTCCAGAATCACACACACACACACACACACACACACAAAGCATCTCTCTATAGTGGAAATCCTTTAATATAAATCTGATTATAAATTTGCATAAGTAACTTAAAATCATGCAGGGCATGGTGGCACATACTTGTAATCTTTGCTACTTAGGAGGCTGAGGCAGAAGATATTCCAGTTTGGATCAGCCTGGGCAACATAATAAGATTGCCTCAAAATTTAAAAATGTAAGGGCTGAGGTTATAGCTTAGAGGTAAAGAGCCTCCCTAGTATGTTCAAGGCCTTAGGTTCAATCCCAAGAACCATACACACAAGCCACTACCCCCACTTTAATTAACTCTAACCAATGTCCCTGAAGAACAAATACAAAGGGGAAAAGGTGGATTATAAAGCTATTTCAGATTTCTGGGAAGATGGCAGAGTGGTAAGCAGCAACAAATCAACCTCCCCAAGATTTGGAATCCAGACACTGAAAAATAACAATTTGGGAAAGAAAAGAAGCAGGGAGGTATATCCCCAGGACTCAGGAAGGACCTGAAGGGAAAGATAGAGCCTATAAAGTGAAGAGACAGACCTCAATGCAGAAAAAAGGGGTGTCTGCACTTTCTCCCTGACTGCCAGACTCACTGCATGAGAAAGGAAGATCAAATCTATAGACAGAGTGAAAGGGGGTGACTCTGGAGGCCTCCAGGAAGAAATGCACCATGGGAAGGATCAGTGAATGCCAGGTGCTACATCAGGTGAGTGACTCCAGTCCAGGTAACTGCCAGGTTCCCTGGAGAGGGCACTTGGGCAGATGCCATTTTAGTGAGAGGCCAAATGAAGCAACCATGGGTTGGCTTCATTTCAGGGCTCCCAGTGTTGAAATCCCAGTTACTGGAAGAGGGGCAACCACAGGAGATGTCCAGGCTCAGGTAGGCATGGTCAGGCTGGCAAAAGACACCACAGTGTGTGGGCTGAAAACTCAGGCTCTAAACCTACAACCAGAGGACAGAATCGGCCTGTGCTTTTGTGGAGTTACAAGGACCAGAACTGGCACCTCGCTCTACTCCTACTGCAGGCTTCCTGGGATCATCCAGCATAGATCTGGGCTCTGTCTACCTCCTTCGTCTACCAGTGACAGCAGAGTCACACCCAGAATAGGATACTACCACAAACTGTACGCCCTAGAAGATAACCACAGACTTAAAATCACAAATTTCCTTTTTGTTGTTGTTGTTGATTTGCCTCCCCGCCCCTTTTG
>PVJX010035862.1:0-17935 GCA_004027295.1 Dolichotis patagonum | reverse complement strand
ACTATATGCATGGCTTTATACTATTGTGTTATGTTTGATATTATTGTAATTGAAACTATGCTCAACTATAGCAGAGTAAGAGATATGGCGCTAGATACTGTTGATGTCCAGTTGACTTAATGTAAAGTACTGTGTTGCCTATGTTGTCCTCTTCTGATCTGCTCTGTACTGCCCCCTTTTGTTTTATTCTCTTTTGAATAAAAAAAAAATAAATCCACAAAAAAAAAATTTGGTTCTTCAAAAGAATAAATAAAATTAATAAACCACTATCCAAGTCATCAAAAAAGGAAAGAAAAACCACAAATTCAATCAATTAGGAATGCAAAGGGGTAAATCATAGTGGATCCCGCAGAAATTCAGGAGATCATCAATACCTATGGTGAGAACCTATATTCTAATAAGACAGAAAACACAAAAGAAATTCACAGATTCCCAGACACAATTGAATTGTCAAAAATAAGTCAAGAAAATATAAAAATTCTAAACAACCCAATATCAATCAATGAAATTGAAAATGTAATTAAAAACTTACCAACAAATGTTTCTCCACTGCTGGTGGAAGTGTAGACTGGTGCAGCCCCTATGGAAATCAATACGGAGATTCCTCCACAAACTAGGACTAGAAGTTCCATTCAAGCCAGATATTCCCCTCCTGGGTATTTTCCCAAAAAATTTGAAAAGATCATGCCACAGTGATATATGTGCAAACATGTTTATAGCAGCACAATTTGTAATAGTTAAACTTTGGGAACAGCCAAAATGCACATCAACTGCAGAGTGGATGAAAAAGATGTGGTACTTTTATACAATGGAATATTACTCAGCTATAAAAAAGGATGATCTTGAGACCTTTATAGATACATGGAGGCAACTTGAGACTACTCTCATAAGTGAAATAAATAAGTCTCACATTTGTAAATATCACATTGTCTCTCTAGTATAAAAAATTATAAAACTTAAAGAGTTATAAGATCCAAAATATATAACAGATATTGTAAAAATGAAAGGGAAAGAAAGTGTTCTAAAGGATATAATTATATGGACATTCAAATGTTTAGGATAGATGACCATATTACTAAGTTTCCATTAGATCATTGAACAGACTGGTTTGCACTGTCAATGTTTGAGTGTCCACTTTTTATGCTGTGAATTTGTAACTTGAACAACTATTTCTAAGAGGACAACATGTAATTTATCAACTAGTAATTTCTTATGGTTAATATTTTTCTTTGAAATTCTGTATTACTTCTACCCTTTTTTCTGTTTTGTCTTTTTTTACTTTCTTTTTTCTTTAAATAAAAAAAAACTTACCAACAAAGATATGCCCAGGTTCTGAAAGATTCATTGCTAAATTCTACAAGAAATTTAGAGAACTAATGTCACTCATATTGACACTTTTTTTAAAAAAAAATTGAAAGCAAAGCAGTACTTCCAAATCATTCTGGGAAACAAGTATTACCCTGATACAAAAAGCAGAGAAAAATGCAACCAAAGAAGAAAACTACAGGCCAATTATCCCTAATGAAGATAGATGCAAAAATCCTTAATAAGATACTGCAAACAGAATCTAGCAAATCATCAAGAAAATTATACCTCATGTCCAAGTAGAATTCATCCCAGGGATGCAGGGATGGTTCAACACATGCAAATCAATAAATGTACTACACCATGTTAACAGAGCTAAAGACAAAAATAACATGATGATCTCAATAGATGCAGAAAAAGCATTTGAAAAGTCCAACACTCATTTATGAGTTTTACAACCCTGCAGGATTTTTAGGATTTCCATAGAAATATATGGTTTTTACTTCAGTGTTATAAAAGCCATCTATGACAAACCAACAGCTAACATCATATTAAACAGTCAAAAACTGAAAGCTTTCACTCTAAAATCAGAAACAAGACAAGGATATCCATTATTACCACTCTTATTCAATATAGTTTTGGAAACATTAACCAGAGCAATTAGACAATAGAAAGAAATAAAATGAATAAAGAAAGGAAAGGAAGAAGTTAAAAGTATCACTACTTGCAGATGACATGATATTCTATGTAGAAGACCCCAAAAATTCCACCAAAATTTTTGTAGATTTTAATATGCAAATTCAGTAGTGTAACAGGATACAAAGTCAACACTCAAAAATCAATAGCATTCCTGTACACAAGCAACAAATTCACAGGGAGAGAAATTAGGAAAAGCATACCCTCCACAATAATATCAAAAAACAAGGAAATACTTAGGAATCAGTCTAACAAAGGATGTAAAAGATCTGTACAGTGAAAATTACAGTACCCTAAAATATGATATCAAAGAAGATATCAGAAAATGTAAAGATATCCCTTACTCTTGGATAAGAAGAACCAACATCATGAAAATGGCCATACTCTCAAAACTGCTCTACAGATTTAATGCATCCTCAATCACCATTAGCATACCTCACAGATCCAGAGAAAACATTACTAAAATTTATTTGGAAATGGAGGAGACCTACAATAGCAAAAGTAATTCTGGGCAACAAAGGCAAGTCAGGGGACATCACAATCCCAGACCTGAAATTATGCTACAAAGCTACTATGATAAAATCAGCATGCTATTGGCAAAAAAGAAAAAAGCAGGCCTAAGGATCAGTAGAACAGAAGATGTAAATAGAACTCCAAACACACTCAGCCACCTTATGTTTGACAAAGGAGTCAAGCATGTTCAATGGAAGAAAGGTAGCCTCCTTAATAAATGGTCCTGGAAAAAACTGGCTTCCCACATGCCAAATACTAAAACCAAAACCATATCTATCACTAAACACCTAAACTAAACTAAACTAAACTAAACTAAACTAAACTAAACTAAACAACTAAACTAAAGTCAAAATGGACCAAAGATATAAATATTTAAAAAGAAACACTAAATCTACTGGAAAACAAAATAGGTAGAAATCTCAAAGACCTATGTGTAGGCAGAGACTTCATGAACAAAACCCAGGCTACAAGGGAAATACTACAACAAATGGCAGCTCACTTTAGAAAGTTTTTACCCAATAAAATAAATCACCAACAGAGTGAAAAGACAATACACAGAGTGGGAAAAAAATGTAGACAGTTGTCCCTCAGTCAAAGGACATATCTAGAGCATATAAAGAATTTAAAAAATCAGACCTCCCAAATTGAAAGACCCAGTCCAAAAATGGGTGTCTGAGATGAATACATACTTCTCAGATGAAGAAATATGAATAACAAATAAATAAATGAACAGATGTTCAACATTATTGGTCATTCAAGAGATGCAAATTAAAACAACAATGAGTTCCAGCTCACCCCAGAAAGAATGGTTATCATGAAGAAATCAATCAATAACAGATGCTGTTTGTGTGGGAAAGGAACCCTTCTCCATTGTTAGTAGGAGTGTAGAGTGGTGCAGCCACTGAGGAAATCAGTGTGGAGATTCCTAAAAAACTAAGATTAGAGGATCCATTCTACCCAACTATTCCCCTTCTAGGTATTTTCCCAGAAGTATTAAAAACATCATATCACAGAAATATATGTGTGCCCATGTTTATAGCAACACAATTTGTAATGGCCACATCTTGAAACAACCCAAATGCTCATCAACCAAGGAATAGATAAAACAAATGTGTTGGGCAGCTGCTTTGAAGATAACAAGAAGTATTATGGTAACAGTTGTTGATTTCCTATTATCTTGTTTTATCACATTCCCTATTTTGTTTATGTTTGTTTCTTTATGGAAGAGTGTATAAATATCACATTTTCTTTATCCATTCACCTGTTGAAAGTCATATATACCATTTCCAAGATCTAGATATTATGAATTGTGATACTATAAACATGATTATGCACTTATCACTATAATATGACAACTTTAACTCTTTCAGAAAGATACCTAGAAGGGGGATAGCTGGAGAAAATGGAATTTCTATTTTTAGTTCTTTGAGGACCTTCCATACCTATTTCCATAGTGGTTGTACCAGGTTACAGTTCTACCAACAACTTATAAGGGTTCCTTTTTCCCAACAGCCTCAGCAGTATATGTTATTGGTTGACTTCTTGATGATAACCATTCTTTCTGGAGTGAGATGGAATCTCAGTGTTTTTTAATTTGCATTTCTCAACTGGCCAGCAGTGTTGAACATCTTTCCATGTATTTATTGTCCACTTGTACTTCTTCATCTGAGAAGTGTCTATTCATTTCAGATGCCCATTTTTGGATTAGGTCTTTAAATTTTGTGGGGCCCTTTTTTGGCTTTTTGCATATTTTAGATATTGACTCTTTGAGGAGTAGAGTAGTGGGAAAATTTATTTCCAATTCTGTAGGTTGTCTCTTCACTCTGTTAGTGGTTTTCTTTGCTATGCAAAGCTTTTTCACTGGATATGATCCCATTTGTTGATTCTTGGTATTACTTCTTGTGCAACTTGTGCAACTGTTCAGAAAGTCTTTGCCTATACTATGACTTCAAGAGTTTCATGTATTTAATCTTCTAGAAGATTATTTTTGTTTTATATTCAGATCTTTTATTCATTATGATTTTAGTTTAGTCAATGGTGAGAGATATTGGTACAGGTTCAATGTTTGGCATGTGGATAGCCACTTTCCCAAGCACCATTTGTTAAAGAGGTTATGTCTCCTACATCAAAAGTATTTGGCCCCTTTGACAAAGATAAGATAGCTGAATGCACCTAGAGTTGTTTCTGCATCTTTCATTGTATTTAATTGATCCACAAGTCTGCTTTTGTCAATACTGTGTTGTTTTTATCACAGTACCTTTGTAATATAACTTTACATCTAGGATTGTGATGCTCCTGCCTTCCCCTTGTTGCTCAGAATTGCTTTTGTTATTCTAGATCTTGTCTAGCTTTATATGAATTTTAGGACTGCTTTCTCTACCTCTGTGAGGAATGCTATTGGTATTTTTATTGAGGCTGCCTTAAATCTGTATAAAAGTTTTGGAAGTATGCTCATGTTGACTATATTGTTTCTGCCTATCCAGATACAGAGGATACTCCTCCATTTTTATCTCTTCTTAGATCTCCTTTTTCACAGCACTACAGTTTTTTATTTTTAGATATTTTTCATTTCCTTGGTTAGATTAATTCCTAAGTATTTTTGTCTTGATATTATTGATAGTATTATTTCCTTAATTTATCTCTCAGTGGGTTTTTTTTATTGATGTAAAGAAACACTGCTGATTTTTGTGTCTTAAATTTGTATTCTGCTATGCTAATAAATCTGGTTATTCATTTAAGAGTCTTTTGGTGGAGTTTTTGGGATCTTCCATGTAGAGTGTAATGTTATCTACAAATAATGATAATTTATCTTCTTCCTTTCCTATCTTTACCCCTTTTCTTTCTCTTGTCTAATTGCTCTGCTTAATGTTTTAAGAACTATATTGAACAGGAGCTTGATAGCAGACATGTCACTTATTCCTGATTTTAGCAAAAAAGATTTTAGCCTCTCTTCATTTAGTATGATTTTGACTATTGGTTTGTCAAACAAAGCTTTTATCAGGCTGAAACACAAACTTTCTATTCCTATTTTTTCAGAATTTTTACCATGAAAAGTTGTTGGATTTTGTGAAATGTTTTTTCTGTGTCTATTGAGATGATCAAGTGATTTTGTCCTTGCTGCTGTTTATATGGCATAGTACATTTATTAATTTGTGTATGTTGAAGTGTCCTGCACCCCTAGAGTGAGTTTTACTTGGTCATGATGTATGACCTCTTTCATGATTTTCTACATTCTGTTTGTCAGTATCTTGTTGAGAATCTACGTTCATAAAAGAGACTAGCCAACAGTGTTTTCTTTTTTGTTTGTGTTTTGCTTTGTTTTGCTTTGCTCTGTTTTGTTTTTTTGGGGGGGGCTAACACTGCTGGTCCCTCTGTTACTTCTCCTGAAGCAGCCAACTCTTCCAAGCTTATCTCTTCTCTGAGGCATTGTCCTCTTCCTTGCTCACGTTGGCTGTTTGACAGTCATCTGTGTGGCTCTGTGCTTTTTAGGACTATTTGCTACAATGAAGTATCTTCAATGCCCCAGGGAAATTAAGTGGAATCCAACTATGAGCTCCTCTTCTGAACTTTGATCCCATCTAAGATCAGGTCCATTGGTTGGCTGGCACTAGTGCGACCTCATGCAGAGGAGAAACAGAACGCAGATCCAGTTCTGAGTTTGCAGTGGATGTAGGCAAGGCATGGGATTCATGGGTGTGTAGTTGGTAGGGAAACAAATGTAGTTCCATGCATTCCACTGAGTCACAGTACCATGTATTCCATGGGCATAAATTCTGTTGAACCAAAAATTATTTAATGATCTTTCTAAAATTGTCTAGATGACATGCTCTTCCTGTTTACACTATCAACATCCCTATTTAACTATTTGAAAGATTCTAATAATTGGTTTGTACAACATTTAATCATTTTATATTCACCAGAAATTATAACATTTTATTCTTGCACTACAAAGCACAAATTTAATTTCAATGGATTATATAATTTAAATGTATCAACATTATCTAATAGAAGTTGAATTGTGCCCTCAAAAAACTCAAGTCCTAAATCGTATGACATATTAATATGCGCCTCCTTGAAAATAATGTCTTGCAGATGATCAAGATGAAACCACTGGGGTGAGTCTTAATTCAATATAACTGACATCCTTATAAAAAAGAAAAAAATGTGGATATAGGGACAGACATCTGCAGAAGAAAGATATAAGAACACAAAGAGTACTATCTACAATCCCCAAAATACCCAAGACTACCAAAACCAAGCCAGAGAGGCATAAAGCAGATTCTTCCTCCCAGCCCTCAGAAAGAAAAGCCATGCTAACACTTTAATTCTGGACTTTTAACCTCCAGAATTGTGAGACATTAGATACCTGCTGCTTTAGCCACGCCACTTGATATGCTTTGTTACAGCAATCTCAAGACACTGATACAGTACCCCATATAAGGATATTTATACTCCAAATTATTTAGAATGCTTGACATTAATAAATTTATATGATTTGCCTCTTTATTTTATTATGTTCATTATATTTAACCTGTCTGCTCACATGATCAGTGATCTTCCACAAGTTCAAGCATACCAGAAATGATATTAAAGCACGCATTTGGCTATTTGGACTTGAAAAAACAAAAAGCCAATTTGGAATAAGAATTGAAGCAGAAGCTAAGTGCCACTACACTCTTATTTATAACCATTTAATATACTCCATAATTTTTGCTTCATTTTGTGTATAGTATGTGTCTCCACTTTTCTTATAATTTAAGCACCATTGGAAAAACTGGCTCTCTACACGGCAAAGAATAAAACTAGAACCACATGTATCACCATGCACTAAAGTCAAATGGATGAAACATCTAAATATAACAATAAATCTACTGAAAGGGAAGGTAGGTAGAAATCTCACAGATATAGGTGTAGGCAGAGACTTTATGAACAAAATCCAGACTACATGGGAAATACTTCAAAGAATGAACAACTGGAATCTCATCTTATTTAAAAAACACTTTTGCACAGCAAAAAAAATCACCAACAGAGTGAAAAGACAACCCACATAGTGGGAAAATAATTTAGCTGATTGTTTCTCAGACAAAAGACTTCTACTCAGAGCATACAAAGAATTAAAAATATCAGTCCCCCCAAATTCAAAGACCCAGTCCAACAATGGGCATTTGGGATGAATACACACTTCTCATATGAAGACATAAAAATGGCAAATAAATATATGACAAATGTTTGACATCATTGGTCATTTGAGAGATGCAAATTAAAACAACAGTGAGTTCCATCTCACCCCAGAAAGAATGGCTATCATCAAAAAATCAATCAATAGCAAATGATGACATGGCTGTGGTGAAAAAGAAACCCTTCTCCTCTGTTGGTGGGAATATAGACTGGTACAAGAACTGTGAATATCAACATGGAGGTTTCCTCAAATCTAGTATTAGAGGTCCAATTCAACCCAGCTATTCTCCTTTTGGGTATCTTCCCATAAGAATTAAAAACATCATACCACAGCTATAGACATACACCCATGTTTATAGCATCACAATTCGTAATAACTAAGCCTTGGAAATAACCCAAATGCCCATCCACTGAGGAATGGATAAAAAAATACACAGTATCTTTATGCAGTGGCATACGATTCAGCCATAAAGAAGGATAAACTTGAGACTTTTATTTGTAAATGGATCCAACTTGAGAGCATACACATAAGTGAAATAAATCAAACTCACATGTGTAAACATTATATTGTCTCCCTGGTGCAAGAAACTGAAAGACTAAATAAGGTCTAAAATGTACAATAGATATTATGAAATGTGAAGAAATTGTTCACAAGGAAAAAGGATCTAGGATAGGGTAAAGGGAAAAATAAGAATGGGAAAAAGGAGGAAAAACAAGTCAGTTATATTAGTAGTATCTCTTAGTACATTGAAAAGGAAGGTTTGTGCTAATATTTATTGGAGAAATTTTTATGCCCATATCTTGTACTCTGAGCAACTACTTTAATGATAATAACCTGCAATGTATTAACGATTGTTATTCTCCTATTGTTATGAAATTTTGTTTTACCTTTTTTCCATAAAATTAAAAAGAATTTAAGCACCATGAAGGCAAAGTTTTTGTCTTTTTCCTCTTAAGTAGTTCTTATGCTACTGTAGGAAACCAACCTGCAAGAATGCCTAGCAAGAGGGTGCAAACAGATTAAAGACAAGACACAGAGATAACTTTGAGAGGGGATCAGGGTCTCTTACACCTAGTGGACAAAGAACCCAAGCTACTGACTCACCTTTGATTCACTTAGACATGGGAGCAAACTATTAGAGTAGCACAAGATTCATCTGCCTCCTATTATCTATAGTATATGACCAGGTAAACAACCAGATCTCAGCTGTGTTGACTCTTCCTTGGAACTTGCAGTGTGCTGGCATGCCAGCTCATTTACCAAAGTGCAAACAGGTTGCCATTTCCTCCTTCATGCGCACAGTGAATTAGGCCTCGATCCTTATTGTCTGATCTCCTACATGCTAAAATTATGACTAGCTAATAATATGTATTTAATAAGTATTTGTCCAAAGAATGAAATTAATCTCCAAGCAAGAGTCAAATAATAGGAAAGTCCCTTAATCATGCTATAGTTATTTTTGCCATGTATTCATTTCCTCCATTGGACAATCGATCATATATATATATATATATATATATATATATATATATATACACATACACACACACACACACACACACCCTTCTTAAAGAAAATAGGGAAACCCTATAACAAGAAAATATGCTTCTATGCCAACTTCCCAATCATAAAGTGCAGGTAGGTTCATATAAGCAAACTCACAAGGGAGTTATTATTTCAATATTTTTCTCAGCCTGCAGTGTGCTAGCATGCTAGCTCATATTCCTGGGAGAGAAATTCTTTCAGATAGACTGTAAGAGCTACAAAATATAGCAAGAAATGCACAAGCCTTGAAGCCAGGCTAAACTTGGTTAAGAGCTCCCTATACTGACCAAAAATGTCTCTGAGTTACATGTTCATCCCATGAAATGGAGAGAATAAACCTTTCTTCATAAGGCATTGTATTGGTAAATGGGATATATATATCTCCAAGAATTATGACTGGTAAAGTAAAAGACCAAGCACAAATCTAAGCAATGCTGCTATTATACCTGTTGAGGGGAAACTAGTTCTGTAAAGAAAAATATATGCCATCAACGAGTTCCTGAAACTTTGCTGTGTGATTTCTGACTGTACTTAAAGCTGTTGTAAGTAAAATCACTGTAGTGTTCACAGTGAGGGCTATTTGCCTCAGAGTTTGGAGGGGAGTTGTTTTGTTTCATTTTTTTCCCTAGTTTTTAGAGGCTTCATAGAGATTGCTCTATGTTGAATGGTGGCATTAACTGAAGCAGCATTTAACAGTTCAACACATGGTTGAGTAAAGCCTGGGGGAGAATTAGATGATAACATTTCAAGGGGAAATTGCCAATGGACAAAAATAGCAAGGAGTCAAGGCAGCCTAGGATTCAGTAGTGGAATTCTTAAAGAGGCAAAGCCACACAGTCCTATTCTGTACAAGTATTCTCCTGAAAGACAGCTCTTTACCTCCAATCAGTGCTGAAATAGCTGAAGGCTAGGCTTAGCCTTTGAAAACTAAAGCAATTGCTAAGAGGTAGGTTGAACCAACTAACATTTAATTCTGCATTTGTCACTTCTTTCACCCAGACTCTGGAGTGCAAACACTGTCCAATGCCACGATGAAGGATTACACAAAGTTACTTTTGGAGATATGGCGCTTACTGCCATTAGCAGTTCCAAGATGAAAACATTTGCAGATCACAGCTCCCCCTTTCGTCACCATGAAAATGAATCTTACAAACTGACAACAATCTGGATGATTATCTAATCCTGAGAATGATCCGAGCCTTCCCTCTGTTCACTTTTGGCACTTTAACAATTTTCCAAGGCTTCACAGAGACTATGCACTGGCCAAAACATGAAATTCAAATGAATATATTCTGCAACTTATTAGCAACTCCAAAGCAGTCTTTAATAGAGGTCATTTCTTATGTTCTTCTTTGCTCCATTTATGAATTGAGATATCACTGTTATCACCAAAAGCCAGATCTGGTAATTTTACATCTGACTTCCCCTTGACCCTTAGCTGTTAGAAGCAGTTTTAAAATCAAGCATTAGAGAAGCTGGGCTATCACTAGCAAGATAAAATTAGTAAATAGCTTAAGATTGATGCCCTAAGTATCCTTTCCCTCTAGCACCTCATTAAAAGAAATAACCTATGTAATATCTCTAACATTGGTGTGGCACTTAGCAAGTACCCCATGAATGTTAGTTCACATTCACAAGTGCACTTTGTGTTCCACTCCCAAAATCTATCATCTAATCTCATTTTCTACATCTATCCCTTTTAATAACTGTCTTTATTGCTAGAATACTAGAAATGCCCGCTGCCAGGACCACCATATTCTCAGTTCCAATCCTGTTGAAACTTAACTGGTTTATATACTATTTCTTCAGAGTGAATTCTCTGCTGCCTGATATACCACCAAGTCATCCAATAATGTTATTAATGTTCCTCCAGAGAATCAAAACCAATAGTATATATGTAGAAACATAAGAAGAGACTTATGATGCAAATTGGCTTATGTGGATATAAAGACCAAGAAGTCTCCCACTATTTCATCTGCAAGCTGGGAAGCTAGTAAATTCAGTGCTATTGTTCAATCCAATTGTGAAGGCCTAAAAAATAGGGGTAAGTACTGGTATAAGTACCAGAATGTCAAGGCCTGAGAGACAAGATCACTAGTGGTCAAAGGAAGGAGATAATGTCCCATCTTGAGAGGAGAAGAATTTTCTCCTTCTCTAATCTCTTCATCTATCTGGGGCCTCATCAGATTGGATAGAACCCATCCACGCTGATTATGGTGGACATTCTTAATGAATTTACAAATTCAAATGCTTATCTATGCCAGAGACACCCACATAGACAGATCTAGAAATAATTTTTTACTGGCTAACTGGACATCCTTTAACCCACCTAAGTTAGCACATAAAATTAACTATTACTTTGCATTAACGTAAAAATAGTGAAATCCTAGAAGCAGATAGAGAGGGTATTACCACTATTCAATGAGTTCATATGCCTTGTAGATAAGAGTTTCTTTGAAAGTGTGAAAAAGAGAACTGAGAACTTACATTAATCCAACTCACCCAAATTTGTTAATTATGTATAATATCTTATAAATTAAATATATAGTTCCTTAGTGAACTCATCAGTACCCTATACTCAAAAATAATATAAATACCAAAGTACACTTCCTGTTTCCATTAATGATGTTTACATTTATTCATATCTAAACATCTTTTGAAAATGAAAACAATCTGGATAAAATTGTTTTAATCACTTTAAAAGTATCACATAGTCAAACTTGAATAATAAATTTTGGATGAAACACTGTAAGAGAGACAAAAAGTGCTCCTAGAACACCAAAACTGCTTATGCTGGGAGGGAATTTGCTTATACCACACTATAATTTGGGCCTTGATTCAGAGGACAAAAATCGAGGCCAAGGGTCAGCTACACAAAGGAAGCTTTAGAGGAGAGCCTCCATATATTAAGATACGATCTCAAGGGGTAATATAATCAGATCCAAAGTCAAGCTGGTTCCCAATACTAAGAGAGGGAAGGAATGGAGAGGAGAAAGCCAACCAGTCAAAAGGAAAGCAGAATCCTGAGGAAACAAAGACAATGCAGAGACAAAAGAGTATCTCAAAAAGATATATTTAATATCCTCAGAGAAAAACAAGATATTGTAGTCATAAAACAAGGACAATGTCATTAAGAAACAAGAAAAAAACTTTTATAAGTTTCTATATCCAAAATCTTAATAAATTATTTAGAAGATAAAGTAAGAGAAATCGCCTCAGATAGCAAAACTTACAAATACAAAGAGATGAAAAATAGAGGCATAAGACAAAAAAAAAAGGATCAGTCCAAAAGACCCAAAATCTAATGAAGTAGGATTCCAAAAAAGGAACAAAACAGGAAAGGGTGAAATTGCCAAAGAACCAATCTAAGAAATCATCGCAGAATTGAGGCACATATATCTCTAGAATAAAAGAAGCTTCCAACAATTTGGCACAACTAAGTTCTTTAAACACTCATAGTAAGGTTCATTATATGAGAATTCAGGAAAATGACAAGTTTCTAAAAGGATTGAAATCAGAAAAGCAACAACAAAGAAAAGCCCAGGTCCTGATGGATTCACCACTGAATTCTACAAGAAAGTTAGAAAATATCAAATGTCATTACTCCTCAAACTCTTTAATGAAATTCAAAGGAATAAATATTCCCAAATTCATTCTTGAAAATAAGTATTACTCTGATACCAAAACCAGAGAAGAACCCGACCAAAAAAGAGAACTGAGAACCACAGGCCAATATTCCTAACAAATATAGATGCAAAAAAATCCTCAGACAAATATTGCCAAACATAATGCAGCAAATCATCAAGAAGATTATGCACCATGATCATTAGGATTCATATCAGGGATTCAGGGATAATTTGACATCCAAAAATCAATAAATTTAATACACCATATCAACAGAGCCTAGGAAAAAATCATATGATTATTTCAATAGATGCAAAAAAAGAATTTGACAAAGTCCAACATTCATTCATTGTAAAAAAAAAAAAAAACCAAAAATGTGAAGTGGAAAAACATCTAGAAAAAGAAGAGCAAATCAAGCCCAAAGCCAAAAGAAGGGAGGAAATTATAAAGATCAGAGCAGAAATTAATGCAAAAGAGACTAAGAAAACAATACAAAGAATTAACGAATCAAACAGTTGGTTCTTTGAAAGATTAAATAAAATTGATAAGCACCTAGCCAACTTTATTTTAAAAAGGAAAGAAAAATTCAAATTCATGCAATAAGGAAAGCAAAGGATGAAATCACTATAGACCCTATGGAAATACAGAAGATCATCAATACCTACGTCAAAAACCTTTATTCTCATAGGTTCAATAACACAGAAGAAATGGACAGATTCCTAGAAACATATGAATTACCAAAGCTGAATCAAGAAGGTGTGAAACTGTTGAATAACCCAATTTTAGTTAATGAAATTGAAAATGTAACTAGAACCTTACCAACAAAGAAAAGTCCAGGTCCTAGTGGATTCACTACTGAACACTACAAGAAATTCAAGAAAGACTTAAAGCCAACAGTCCTGAAACTCTTCAATGAAATTGAAACGGAATCAATTCTCCCTAACTCATTCCTGGAAGCAAGTATTACTCTAATACCAAAACCAGAGAAACACTCAATCAAAAAAGAGAACTACAGGCCAAACTCCCTAATGAACACAGATGCAAAAATCATCAATAAAATACTGGCAAACAGAATGCAGCAAATCATCAAGAAGATTTTTTTTAATTTTTTATTTTAAAGAGAATAAAACAAAAGAGGGCAGTACAGAGCAGATCAGAACAGGACAACATAGGCAACACAGTACTTTACATTAAGACAACTGGACATCAACAGTAGCTAACACCATATATTTTACTCTGCTATAATTGAGCATAGTTTCTAATACAATAATATCAAACATAACACAATAGTATAAAGCCATGCATAGAGTGAAAGAATTACAGGGCTTTCTGAACCGAATAACAGAAAATGATCAATGGGCACTATAATATCTCATTTTTGATAGAAAAATTTTGTTTAAACTATCACACATATTCAAATCCCAATAAGACACAATGTGATAGATAGAACCAATGGTAATAGAACAAAAGAAGCATGGTAGGACTTCTAAGAAGGATGATATTAAATCAGCAATAGCTGTCATAATGTTTTGTTTTCTTCAAAACAGCTGTTCATATCATCACGCATGATATAGTCAAACAAAACAGAATAAAACCATTCCAAATGATGATTGAAAACATTGAAAGGCTTCAAAGCTATGAGATGGGGACTCATGCTTACCATAAAGTCTTATATACTCTTATCAACTCTCATACTAGGGAAACTATATGGTATTTACCCTTGTGAGTTTGGTTTATTTCGCTTAAGAGAATGGTCTCAAGTCGTGTCCATTTATTTATAAATATCTCTATGTGATCATTCTTATACACCATGACCAAGTGCGATTCACCCCAGGAATGCAGGGATGGTTCAAGATATGCAAATCAATAAATGTAATATACCATATCAATAGAGTCAAAGACAAGAATCACATGATTCATTTCAATAGATGCAGAACAAGCTTTGGATAAAGTCCAACATTCATTCATAAGAATCCTATGGGAAATCAGAATAGATGGTCTTTACCTCAATCTGATAAAAGCCATCTACGACAAGCCAATAGCCAGCATCATATTAAGTGGACAAAAACTGAAAACTTTCACTCTAAAATCAGGAACAAGACAAAGATATCCATTATCACCATCCCATTCAATATAGTCTTAGAAACATTAGCCAGAGCAATTAGACAAGAGAGAGAAATAAAAGGAATAAGGATAGGAAAGGAAGAAGTTAAATTATAATTGTTTGCAGATGACATGATACTGTACATAGAAGACCCCCAAAATTCCATTAAAAGACTTCTATATATAATAACCAAATACAGTAAAGTAGCTGGAAATAAAATCAACACTCAAAAATCAATCACATTCCTCTACACAAATAATAAACTCACTGAGAGAGAAATAAGAGATGCCACACCCTTCACAATAACATCTAAAAAAATGAAATACTTAGGAATCAAGCTAACAATGGAAATAAAAGATCTATTTAGTGAAAATTACAATACTCTAAAAAAATAAATCGAAGAAGATCTCAGAAAATTGAAACACATTCTTTGTTCATGGATAGAAAGAACAAACACTGTGAAAATGACCATTCTCCCAAAATTGTCATATAGAATTAATGCAATTCCAATCAAAATACTATTAACATACCTCACAGATCTAGAGAAGTCATTCCTAAAATTCATCTGGAACCAGAAGAGACCTATAATAGCACAGGCAACACTGGGCAACAAAGGTAAGACAGGAGGCATCACAATCCCTGAATTGAAATTATACTACAAAGCTATTGTGAGAAAATCAGCATGGTACTGGAATAATAACGGACCTGAAGATCAATGGAATAGACTAAAAGATACGACCACAACTACAAACATACTCAGCTACCATATTTTTAACAAAGGGGCCAAACATGTTCACTGGAAGAAAGTCCCTCTAATAAGTGGTCTTAGAAGAACTGACTCTCCATATTTCAAAGCAATATCAGAAACATTTGTAATTGTTGAAAGTAATTTCTATGAGAAGCAGACCTGTGAGAAAAGAAAAAGATATGGCAATACATTTTTTGATTATAAACTTTTTAATTTTTTTGTTTTTAAAATATGTGTATGTATTGTATTTATACAAAAAATTAATTTAAAAGCAATAATAGAGGAGAAAAAACACACTCCATTTCAACCTAGCTCCATAAGAAAGAAAATAAAAATATTCAGTATGTCCTAGACTAACTTCTAGGGTTGGGGGAGTTTAGTTTTTTTCCTTCTGTTTATCTTACGTAGGTAATAGTAGTAAAGCAGCTTTGTAGTATAAAGTATTTGACATTCTCCTAAATGATTTGTATAAAATTATTGTATGGAATGTTCACAACAACCCAACAAGTAAATATTATCATTCTCTCCCAACATAGGAGGAAGCTGATACGCAGACTTTAGGTGACTTGTTCATAGGCACATAGCTGCAAAATGGCAGAGTAAAGATTCAAATTCAGGCTTACTCGCCTTCAGAGTCCGGCCTTAATCTTCACGCTATACTACCAGCCTGCAGGGACACGAACTCACCTTACCTCCTCCACGTTCTCATGGAACAGCTCATTAGGATAGGCTTCTCTTACCAAGCCTTGTAATTTCTTCTTGTACAAATTTTAACAAGGATATTTTTCAGCCAGTGATTAAGCAAACAATTCAAATGGAGAAAAACTGTCAAATTGTGAGCTTTCACTTGCACTCTCCAAAGAGTTCCATGTATAACTACCCTCAGTTGGGGGCACATGGGGAAATCATTGAGCCCAAAGTAAGTGAGTAATGGCAGAGACTGCAATTCAGGGAGAAATCCTGGCCTCTAGCTGTTAGGTGGGCTATGTTAGCTTCATGTTTCTTCTCTCACTGTGCCTCACTTTCCCCTCACTAGCCCACAGTCTAGCCACAGCAAACAATTTGCAACTCTCTGTCTACCACAAATGGTGCCACACCTCAGGACCCCTTGAATATGCTCTTACTCCCCTTTGCTTGGTTCATGGTGCTCTCCTTGATGGTGTCTTTCATACTGCTCCCCATCCCATGCAGAAGCAACTACTCCTTTGACCTCTACTGTACCTTTATGTCATCATCGCTATAACACTGTACTGCACATATGTACAAACTGATAGGTTTCCACTTAATAAGCTGTAAGTGCCTCAGTGGCAGAAAATGCACGTTCATCTCTGGGTCACTAAATATTTGTGGGTATGTGTATGTGTATAACTATGACCCTTCTCTCATAAAGGAAATGTCATGCTATAAATGTCATATATATATGGCATATCTTAAAGAATGATTAGATGAAATGCTAACTGTGGTTGTCCTTAGATGATGATTGAATTATATAATATTTATTACTTCTGTAATTCTAAAACCTCTATGATAAACACATATACTTTTGGAAACAAGGAAAAAAGACATTAAAAAAAGAATATAAAGTTTATTTCAAAAAGAGTATAAAGTTTATTTCAAACTTGTATAAGGACTTCAAGCTGCATATTTTGAATCACCAAAAAACTGTCATGTCCATTTTAAAAATCCTTTAAGTAAATTTTAAAAATATATTGACCAGCAAGTTTGTTGTTACTATTTCAGAGTTCATTAAATGATTTTCATACATAAAAAAGAGTATAAAGATCTATAAGTTTGACTATATTAAAATTGAGAACTTCTTTTCTCTCTCTCTCTCTCTCTCTCTCTCTCTCTCATTGAGACAGTTTACTGTGCAGTTCAGTATGGTCTTGAACTCACTATGTAGCCCAGGTTGTCCTCAAACTTGCAGTGATCCTCCTGCCTCAGCCTCTCCAGTGCTAGGATTTCAGGTGTGCATCACCATTCCTGGCTAAAGTTAAGAATTTCTGTTCATCAAAAATATAATTAAAATAGTAGAAAGGCAATCTACAAAATGTGAGGTAATATTTTTGCAACATATATAAAGGAACTCTCCCACAGAACAACAAAGAAAAGGCAAATAAGCCAGTAGAGCTCTCTCTGCTTCCTGCTATCCTGCCATGAGCTCTTTCTCCTCTGCGACGTCCCTCTACCATATTGCCCCACCCTGGAGCCAACCAAATAC